>BSBM01000338.1:24455000-24612500 GCA_027924585.1 Larix kaempferi
ACCAAAAATTCTGATCTTGATCTCTAAATTTCTATTTTGATGAGTAGAATTCAGCCGTGGTCTCCGATTACAAAAATTCCAACTTTCTTCAAAGCCCTAAATTCCGGAAGCCATGAATGAAGGTACTCAAAAATAATTCTGTTTTGACAGAAATATGTACCTGATTGTTTCTGGTGTAACTCCAAACTTTTCAATCCACAAGGTCTGAAAAAGTTTTCTGAGATAGCCTGACCTGTTATCTTTCCATCCTGATAGGTCTGACCTCAATTGGATTCTCTGAGAGAGAGTTATGTCAAATGTCGCAACGTGACCTGTTTTGGGATAAAACAGAAGAGCGAACTTGTACGGTGTGCCACGTGTCACTGTTTGAACTTCGGCCTCTGAAAAACTTTTCTGAGATAGCTCGGCCTGTTATCTTTCCATCTTGACAGGTCCGACCTCAATTGGACTCTCTGAGAGAGAGTTATGTTAAATGTCGCAACATGACCTGTTTATGGGATAATACAGGAGAGCTAACTTGTACGGAGTTCCACGTGTCACTAGTTCAACTTCGGCCTCTGAAAACGTTTTTTAAGATAGTACAGACTGTGCACTACCTGTCACTTTTTACGAAATTTCATTTGGAGCTTCCTAGCCCAAGATATGACCTTTTTCCCAAGGTCACCTGATTTTGACTCAGATCTGGAAGAGGCAGAAACCCTATATTGTACAGATCATAAATCACCAAGTACAACGAATTAGAGGTTTTCCTTTGGACACAAGGTACCTGGAGATTTAATCTTCGTCCTGTAACAATTTCAGATCCGAAAACTTCGCCAAAACGGATTTATAGCGAAAGTTCTACGATGACTGGTTTTTGCAATATCAAGCCCTAGCATTGTAAGTGCAACAAGTGTCATACATGCCATACCATGCCTTCTTTCAGGCTAGCTCTGATACCATGTTAAATTTTCTGAATTTACTTCAATATGATCTAGGATCTTAACTGAGAGAACAACATGTACAGCATATCTACATCATATCAATCATGGAGACAATAATGCAAGCACACAAGAGACACAAAGATTTACTTGGGGAAAACCGTAAAGTTGAAAAACCCCAATAACTTCCTCAGAGATAGATAGAGCAATGATACAACAAACCAAGAGAGATAGCCATAACCTAGCAGCAGATCCTCCTCCTCCATAAGTGTGCCACTCCTCCTTGAGTGCATGTGTGAGAAGTGAGTGTGTAAATAGAGTGCCTCCCGCACTCTATTTATACTTGACTTGACTTGCCTTTTTACCTAACTCATGTAGGCTCGAACTTAACCACATAACATAATGCTGAGTGGGCCGACCCCCAATAGGGTGGTCTAATAACCCTTTGACCCACATGACTTATACAGGGCCGACCCCAAATAAGGTGGTCTAATAACCCATCAAGTATAAGTTACGACACTTACAATATAAATGACGACACTTCCTTATAGAGGAATAATACCATCTCTATAGGAATACAATATACATATATGTGAAATACATTCCGAAGTTACATATACATCAACAATTAGTTCTTCTTGTACTCTATTTTCAATTTCCATTTCATCAATATTATCATGTAAATCTGTATTTATATCTTCAATAATTGTTGCTTGCGTTTCTGCAAGCCTTGCTTTTTTGGCATGATAATTGAGTTTTTTTTTCTTCTCTATTATCATCATCATAATCACGTTTACGATCATGTTTTCTTTGACGGTTTCTCTCATTGTCCATGATTGTTTAATCTATAGATGATAAATTAAAGAATCATCACTTTATAGTAAAAAAACAAAATTAAGATTTAAAAACAGTTACGAAATTTATAAACACATGAACTGAAATTTACTTCACCTTATCAAAATCTTGTAAGAGTCTTCTGAAGAAAAACTCCTTCGAAAGAAATTTCCTTTGAAAAAACCCCTTGAAAAGAAATCTCATTTGAAAAAAACCTTCTTTGAAAGAAATAAGAACTCCTTGACAATAAACCACCTTTGAAAAAACCCATTGAAAAAGAATAAGAACACCTTCTAAAGAAATCTTCTTTGTAAAACCACTGGAAAAAAAACTTCTTTGAAAAAATACCTATGAAAAAAACTTTCTTTGAAAAAACTACTTGGAAAAATACTTGGAAAAAAAACTCATTTGCAAAAATATATTGGAAAAAAAATTATTTGAAAAAACCCTTGCAAAGAAATAACTCTTTTTCAAAAATAACTTGGCAGAACAACTGTTTGAAAAAACCCCTTTCAAATAAATAAGAAGGAAAAATACATCTCCTTTGCGAAACCTTTTTTGAAAAAACCAATTGGAAAAATACTTTGTAAAAAAAAACTTCATTTGCAAAAATATCTAGGAAAAAAAAAACTTTGAAAAAACCCCTTGCAAAGAAATAACTCCTTTGCAAAAATATCTCGGTAAAATAACTCTTTGAAAAAACCCCTTTCAAAGAAATAAGAAGGAAAAATACAACTCCTTTGCAAAAATAACTTGGAATAAAAACGTCTTTGCACAAAATACCTTGGAATAATTTTTTTTTTGCAAAAATACCTTGTAATAAAAACTCTTTAAATGCACCCTTTGAAAATAAACCTTCTTTGAAAAAAACACTTGAAAAAATACTTTGTAAAAGCAAACTCCTGTGGAAAAATATTTCGGAAAAAAAACACCTTGAAAAAAACCCATTGCAAAGAAATATGAAGTGAAAAAATACCTTGGAATATAAACTCCTTGCAAAAATGCCTTAGAAAAAAAACTCTTTGAATGTACCCCTTGGAAAGAAATAGGAGAAAAATACTTTGTTAAAAAAACCATTTTTGCAAAAGAAATCTCCTTTGAAAACCCCTTCAAAAATATTTTGACTAGAAATATGCAAAATTAAAATACATCTTGCACGATTTCGGTATTTGTGGTTACGTTGTTAAAATTGATGTGATGCATGGATATGTATACTTTGTGCCTACGATTGGAGGAACTCAACTTTATGTTAAGATCTCTGTGTAAGCATGATGTGTTGCAGTCGAAGTTCCGTTGAATTTGATCTCTGTGAAGAAGTGGAATCGTTTGCTGAAAATCGAAGTGTTTTGGTGTTGTATATAGACTGCTGAAATCTTGGGAATGTTATTCGAAGTATTCATATTGACATTCTATTAGGGAGCTTATTTTCTATTGAAATATTGAAGTCAATATACTGCTACGAATTCGTGTAGACTCAGCTAGGTCTTTTAGGATCCTTGATAAATGGGTACTTTGACCTCGCTGTATGTAACATCCCGAAAATTTTCAAAAAAATTTAAAGTAGCAATAATTACTGAAATTGCTAATGCGGAAAATGAAATAATTACTAATATTTTAACTAATGATGAATTACGATAGCAACAATTAAACTTCATAGCGCAAAGTACTTCATTAGTTTTGCTTGTGTTTATTTGAAATCTATATGTTGTAGTTAAGTTTATTCTGCGATGTATTTTCTTGTTAAGATACTGACAGTTTGCTTTTGCATGGTGACAAAGGGATCCTACGAGGTACCCTGAGGTTTACTTAGCTACGTTTAACTAAAGCATTTGAACATGTTTCACTATGCAGAAATGCAGGTAAGAATAACACAACAATTCAAGTGTTTAAGAGTAAATATGTTTTTCCATTCATCATCAATGTAAAGTGAGAACTCTAAGTACCTTCTTGCATAAAAATTATTGAAGGTATGGATCTTTGTTCCATTTCTCGTTTATGTACTAGATTACAAACTTATCATTGTTATTAAAGTCTTGTCGTCGTTTTGCCAAAATGCAAGGAATAGTAATGTTCTATGTATTAAACTTACACTATAAGTTATGGTTTAAGTGCTAGATTCCAATGTACACATGGATTCACTTGAAGTTAGCAAAATAACCATATTAGCTTAATCATAATTTATGAAAATCATTCTAATATAACAAAATGTTATTATAAAAAATACGATAATACCATTGTCAATTTGCAACATTATTTGAAATCTTTTGAATGTAATGTTTATGCTATTTTAATATGAACAAGCATTATATTGTGCACAATATGAAACCTGGACTATACCTTAAGTATCAACCCTATTAGAATGCGACCCTATTCAAATGAAACTATAACATATATGTAGACCAAGCATGTGATCTGTGGCATTTTGAGAAAAACAATATACATTATGAATATAACCTATGTATGGGAAAGATTAACACTTTGGATATGATATGAACTTATATCATATAACCTTGAGTCTTCGCACTGACAGGTGATATGACCAGGTGTTAATTGGAATGGTTTACAAGTTGGTAGTCTGTCCAAACCAAACTTGGCATTAATTCTCTTGCCTACTGCGTGAGTGGAAAACCCATTGGATGCCATCGTGGCTATCCACGAGGTTATGGATCACGTGATAGTAAAACTCGAATGTTTTCAAATGCCGAGCTGTACACTGTTTTGACCCTTAGTTTAGTGAGTTGGCATCGTGGTGGAGGGGGCAATTAATATAGCATTAAGTGTAGTTGTTTCCCGAATTTCAACGTGCCTTGTTGGCTTAACCTCCGTCATTGATCTCACATATTTTGGACTTTGAACAAGAAACCCTAACTCCACTATGTTTACACAGTTATCGTTTTCTTTTGTCATTCATTGTGTTTGAGAAAGGTTCTGTGGAGAGGCCAAAAGGATGCTGCAATGTAGGGTTTAGTAGTTTGTATTTCGGAGGACTTCTTCCTCGAGTTTGAACCCTGGATCCGTTGGGAGAACATACTAGTTCCAGGTCTTTGTCTTCCTGTAGAGCCAAGCCATTTTTGCAGCCGTGGTAGTTAATCAGGTTTTTTGTTGAAAGATTTGAACCAAGGTTCGATTCGTATGCAAAAAAGATCGATTTTCTCAGAACTGGGACTTTCTCCAAAGTAAATGATAGATGACTTTGTCGGTTTCGTTTGATTGTGATGTCTCTTACTGCAGGAATTACATTAGTAAGGTAATGTCTTCAGTCATGCAAAAGATAATGGTATTCATAATGCTCCAAGTTTAACTCTACGTGTTTTCTTCATTTAACCTCGTTTTGGTTTTTGTGGCAAGTGCAATCTTCATCAGTAGTTTACAAAGTTTGAAAGCTTGGTGGATTACTATTGCTCTACTTACTTGGTAAGCCTTGTTGGCTCCTCCCTCCTAGGTTCTCCTTTGGCATGATTTGGCCGGTGTTTACAGTTTGACGAGAGTTGGAATTTCTGTCCCTCATAAGGGTAATGGCCGAGTTTAAGATTTGTTTTGAACAATATTGTAAGAGGATAAATCCTCAGTTTATGTTGCTATTTGGCCCAGTAATGTTTTGCTGCGACGTTTAAAAAAAATGACTGTGATCTTATTTTTACGATGTGGTTGTTTAGAGGAATGAACCTTATGTGGTTTAGGGACCTTGAAAGGTTTTCAATGTAAACTCTGTCAATGGTTTGACTATATTGATAAATGTGAAAATAACCGAGAGCCGAGGGTTAACTCGTTTCCTCAAAACCTGGAAAGTCTGGTGTTAATGTTTATAATTTTGTTTAAATATGGAAATGGAATTTTGTTTGTATAAGTTGATAATTTGGTTTAGAAAAACGAATGTTGGCTTCGACCGAGAGGTGTAGGTTACATACCTCTTGACAGATATACCCTGTGCTTGTATTGTTTTTAAATTTGAGTTTGTAAGATGATGTTGTATAACTTGAATTGTTATGTGTTTAAAATGGCTATATGCCACAGGGTTCGATCTTGTTCCCAACAGTCGAAACCCTACCATCTAGGTTTCATTTGGTAGTTTTTGTCTTTTACTGCATTAACAAAAGACTATGCTAATGTTTGGTTAGTGGCCAAGAGCCAACTCCATGTTTTTGTTTCGTCGACTTGGAACTAGATCTAGTGTTTAAGTAATTCTATGTTTTGTTTTCATTTAAAGTTCGTGTAAGTATCCCATGATATTTGAGCATAAAATCGTAATCTATCTGGAAACTGTAATGATTTGTTTTCCCTATTTAGGGTTTCAATTCTATGTTGAAGGTTTTGTAAAAGAAAGTTAAAAATAACAATAGTACAGAGTTAGGATTCTATCTATAGTGAATGTGTTTAAATTTAATGATTGTAGTTAGTTCTAAATCAGAATATGAGAAATGAGTACTACAAATAAGATACTAATATTTAGGGATGAGAAGAATAAGTGTCTATTTTTTGTTTGTAAGTAACAACTCTGTATATAAGAATAATTGCAGATGTTAAAAATTCTAGAATACAAAATGCCTAAAACCATTGGATTTACAATAATAGAATGCATAGTATTATCATCCGAAAATAGATAGAGTTAATTTGAAGATCTAGATCTGTGTAGAAATAAATTGTTTTTCTTTTATTATTAAGTAGAAGAAATGCTATACATCTGTTTATGATATGATGTTCTATTTCCTTAGTTTTAGACATATAATTGAAATGGCAGAATTTAAAAGAAACCCTACAGTTTTAATCTATCTAATCGCTTGGCATTCTGCCCTTCATTCATCTATATCAATTCTGTTTTTTTGTACTAGAGTACTATACAGAAAAAAAAGTATGGGAAAAATACAGAAAATATTTTAATCATTCATCTTATTTACTTAACCATCCTTAAACCATATCTTCTTTAAGTCAAAAAATTGAAACAGTTTCTTCTGTATAACTATATCTAATAAATCTACAATGCAGAAAATCATTTAACTGTAAACAATAAGACAAAACAGTAGAACTTGATTAATTGTAGGAGAAACAAACAACCCAATGAGCCCGTTCCACCCAACCTATTCTTGAAGACAGCCAAATTACTTGCCTTAGGACCCCCGAGCCTGTTCACTGAACCACTAGGAAGAAGAATCTATAGAAGCTTTAGTTCAATCCACTTGCAACAGCAAAGTAGTTCATCCAGTCATATAGATTTAGCAGTTAAAGAGACCATCACCAACACCTCTGGTTATTTCCTCAGAATATTTCAGCAGCCTCACAATGCACTTCCTCTTAGCCTCCCTATCCGAATCTCTCAGTGATCACCTGATACACTTGAGGAATTATTTCTGCAGAAAATAATGTAGAGCTCTCTGCTCAATTTGAATTGCCTTATCTAGGCTGCCTAGGACTTTAAATGTTTAACCTAGTCATTAATGAGCCATCATCTCTCTTCCACCCACCTCGGGGATAATGCCACAAATTTAGGGATAGTTGTCCCATAACCAACAACTAGTGGTGGAGTGCAAATGCTGACATCTGTCCCATGCCTTGTAACAGCTTCCATTCCTCCTAGTGGGTCAATGAACACTCATTTAACAGTTCCCTTGGGTGTTTGTCTCCTATTTTAATTTACTAAATAATGATAAACAGTAATTACAATCATCCTTGACCAATATTTGGTCAAAATTACAAAACATTGTAATTATAATTTAATATAATGTTTTTGCAATAAAATAAATAGTCTCAAAATTTGGGTAGGTGACATACACCCCCCCTTAAGTCTCAACATCGTCATCGATGTTGTTTATTAACTCTCTGAGTGTTCCTGAAACAGAGTTGGGTATGCTGCCCGCATACTGTTCTCCAACTCCCAGGTTAACTCTTCTGGGCTAAGGTGCTTCCATTGCACCTTTACCTGCCCAATGTTGCGATTCCGGAGTAGAGTTTCCCTTCTTTCGAGGATACAGTCCGGTTCCACCTAAAAATCACCGTCTTGTTCCACCTGTACATCATTCCAATTTATAACATGAGTAGCATCATGCACATATTTCTTTAAAACTAAAATATGAAAAAGATTATGTATTTTTAGATTTGGTGGTAAATCTAGTTGATATGCCACGGGTCCAACCCTTGACAAAATTTCGAAAGGACCACAATACCTGGGTGCGAACTTGTCACAGCTTCCTAGTTTTAATGAACTCTTCTTTGGTCTTACCTTAATGAAAACATGTTCACCAACCTGTAACTCTTTATGAGTCCTTTTAAGATCTCCTTGACTTTTCTGCCTATCTTGGGCAGCTTTAAGATTTCTTTGTACCTGTTGCACAATTAGTTCTATTTCCTTCAACAATTCAAGTCCTAAAATAACTCTATTAACTGGATCATTCCAAGAAACTGCTGTATTGCATTTCCTACCATAAAGAATTTCAAAATGGCTAAGCCTGACTGATGCATGATAATGGTTGTTATATGCAAATTCTGCTAAATGCAAGTAGTCCTCCCACTTACCAGGCTGATCTTTAACATACATCCGTAGCATGTCTTCCAATATCTGATTCACTCTTTCCGTCTGTCCATCCGTTTGTGGATGAAATGATGTGATGAAGTTTAAGGTTGTATTCAACCCTTTAAACAAAGATCTCCAGAAGTTTCCAGTAAACTTAAAATCACGATCTGAAACTATCACTTTTGGTATTCCATGTAGTCAAAAAATCTGTTTCATAAGCATTGTATGATGAGCATCAGAACGATGCTCCAGTTACTACTTTGTATGATCAGTTGGATCATGTATGTTGGTATGCATCAATTGGATGCTTTGTATGATCAGTAGGATCATGTATATGTATATGCATCAGGATGATGCAGTGAGGATGATCAAGATGATCATGTGTGATGAGTATCAAGATGATGCTCTGGATGATATGCATCAGGACGATGCTATGATGATGATCAGGACGATCATATGTGATGATATGTATCAGGTGGATGCAGTGCATGATCAATTGGATTATGTGTGATGAGTTCCGAAGACACAAATGCACATGAGCCATTCTCACATGGTGGTAGGTGTGTCCTCCCATGGTGCAGATATAAGAGCTGGGGCCATTCCAACATGGTTGAAGTGTATCTTCCCATGGTCGTTGATGTAAGAGTTGTGCTATTCGAGCATGGTTGAAGTGTGTCTTCCCATGGATGCAATATAAGTGTTGTTCCATTCGAGCATGGTTGAAGTGTGTCTTCCCATGGCTACGATATAAGTGTTGTGCCATTCGAGCATGGTTGAATTGTGTCTTCCCATGGCTGCGATATAAGTGTTGTGCCATTCGAGCATGGTTGAAGTGTGTCTTCCCATGGCTGCGATATAAGTGATGTGCCATTCGAGCATGGTTGAAGTGTGTCTTCCCACGGCTGCAATATAAGTGTTGTGCCATTCCTATCATGGTTGAAGTGTGTCTTCCGTTGGCTATGGATATAAGTGCGATGCCATTCTCACATGGTTGAAGTGTGTCTTCCCATGGCGTAGATATAAGTGCTGAACCTTTCACGGATGGTTGAAGTGTGTCTTCCCATGCCAATGAATGTAAGTGTTGTGTGTATGTGCATCTGGGTTGTGCTTCGTGGACGATGAGATGACATGATCAGTATGATCATGAGTATCAGGATGATACTCTGTGGCTGTGGACAGGTTGTGTAGTTGCATGTAAAAGATCCTGGGAGATCCGATAGGTTGAGTTGTGTGCTCGTAATCAGTCCTGGGATGCTCTTTCGAGGTTTTGTGGTTGTCACATATAATATTGCCCTGGGAGATACAATAGGTTGAGTAGTAAGCTCGTAATCAGTCCTAGGATGCTCTCTCGAGGTTTTGTGACGCACGTAATAAGTCCTGAGGATTCCACAGTATGGCCAGAGATGATGAAGACCTACAGGAGGCTAAGCCTACATCCAACATGAAAAAGGGTTGGCTCTGTAGAACTTCCTATGACGAGAAGAATTGAGAGATAGCACCAATGATCGAGATGACGAGTACAGCAGCAGTGACGATGATGCTCCGTGATCCAGTGACGATGATCTAGCTCCAGTATTGGAGACTTGTGCCTATATGTATTGATAACTTGTGTCAAGAGAATACCTTCCTAGTTAAGAGGGAGTGTTGATGTATTTGTAACTTCGGAAGATATTCACTTGTATATTGTATTTGTACTTTATTGTATCCCCAACAGAGATGTATTATTCCTCCGATTGGAAGTGTCATCAGTTGTACTTGCATGTGTCGCAAGTTATATTGTAAGTGTCGTAACTTATACTTGATGGATTATTAGACCATCTTGATGGGGTCGGCCCTGTATGAGTCATGTGGGTCAAAGGGTTATTAGACCACCCTAGAGGGGTCGGCCCAGTCAGCATTATGTTAAGTGGTTAAGTTGAGGCCGACCTAGTTGAGTAAAGGTCAAATGAAAGTTAGTGTATAAATAGAGAGTGTGTCTCTCTCATTTTACACATTCTATTGTTCACTCACTTCGTATTAGTGAGAGAGAGGAGGAGTGCACACAAGTGGAGGAGGAGCATGCTGCTGAAGATATCTATCTATTGGTTTTGATCATGGTGATCCTTGTATTGATGCTTATTCTATCTCTGAGGAAGTTGCGGGGTTTTTCACCTTCTTGGTTTTCCCCGGTGAAATGTTTTGTGTCTCTTGTCTCTTGTCTCTTATGCTTGATATGTTGTACATGTTGTTCTTTCAGTTAAGATCCTAGATCAGAATTTATTAAATTCTAGAAAATTAACAACCCTGACATATGCAAATTATTGTTATGTACTGGGCATAAAGCCCCGATGTACTTGATTGACGTTTATTATGTGATTGGGTACAAACCCTAATATATTGAGATGATCTTGTTATATACTGTGCAGAGTTATGGTATGCATGACTGACTTTTATGATGTGTTGAGCGTAGGATCTGGAGCACATGGATGACCTATGTGTTGGGTTTAAGCCCCGATGTACATAGAGGACATTTATTATGTGTTGGGTGTAAGCCCCAATGTACATAGAGTGTTAGGAATAAGCCTTGGAGTACTCCAACTTGATGTTGAGCATAAGCTCTGGAGCATCAGATCTTTGGCCATTGTATTCCTAGGTTTATCTTACAAATACATCCTAGCTCTAGTGTTGAGCGAAGAGCTCTGGAATTTCACTAGCGTAACGCCCATTGAAGAGTGTTGAGCATAAGCTCTGAATAGCACCCGGGGTTACTTTACTTAAAAAGGTGTTTAGTTGAGGAAGGCTCTATATAGCACCACCAGTCATCATACTTATTTAATTTGACTAATTGAAGCACTATTCATCTCATCAAGGACTGAGGAAACCGCCACAAAATACGAGGTAATCCAACATGCAAAGGGGACCTAGAGCTACCTAATGTAGTCGAATATCCATACCCACCCAGGGCCTTATCAAAAGAGTCTACTCTATTTAATTAATGCATCAAAGTTACAATGCTATACTTGAATTAATCAAAGTGAGTAAATATGAAAGAGCCTCACTTATGTACAAGTGGTATACATAATTATATGTATGAGTATAAAAGATATTAATTATAAGTAAAGATATTATTTATAAGTAAAGATATAATTTATAAATAAAAGTTATCATATATAAAGACACACAAAGTTATACAAAGTAAAGTCCATAAATCCATATGAAAGGATTCTACCTATAATTATATTAAAAATAAAACAACCTATAAGTAAGAGTCCCACACAAAACTGAAAGTTATAATTAAATAAACTTTTTAACTATAGGTTATATTTTTAAACTAAGAGTCAAAGTAAAGATAATATTAAAAATAATATTATAGTTTCAACTGCCATTTCCAAAGTTAACCTATAAATACAAGGACAAATTCCAAAGAGAGGATCATCTATATCTTATTATCATTCTTTTCTGGTAACAAGAGAGAAATTTTCTCATAAATCTGGAAGAGTAAATTACTCCAAGATTGAATTGCAATCAATTGGCTGCCCTAGGTTCTCTAGTTTCCTCTTGCATGTTGGAACCAACTCGAGGGGATCTGATTAGAATCAAGAACGGTTCTGGGTCCTGGTTGGGAGGAATGTGGCAGTTCCAAAGTTATTCGGTTATCATCCTACAGGTTAACTAAGCATATTGTTTCCATTAATCAATGGTTGAGGTGTGCAAGCTTTTACAAGAAAAAGATCCAAGCTACAAGGTTCAGGTATGATTTGTTTTTATATTTCCAAATTATTATAGGCTGAAAATTTAGGATTTAAATTCTATTACTGCAATTTCTCTTTTCCATAGAAACCCGGTTATCTTTATGCATTGGGAGAAAGGGCTGCTGCATTGGCTCCCCAAGTCAAACTTCATTTATCTTTAGCTTTTAAAACTTAAATCATGCATAAAGTATTACCTAAAATATCCAACCCTCTTTATTTAATTGAATTTTATGATCTAGCAGAGCTAGCAGCGCTAGCTTGTGCTAGATCCCAGACCCTACAAACTACCTAGTAAATTATTCCAAACTTTAAACAATAATTCGTTATGAATGCCAAACCCTGGTTAAATCATAAATGTATATTTCTGCACCCATAAACCAAATCGACGCTACAACAAAGTCATTCCATACAAGAGATCGAATCTCTTTAAAGTTCCTCAACCTAGCATCTTAGGTTCAGAGTTAATTAATTAAAATCAAACTTTCATATAGTACCAAACCATTTATATAAATAGCAAATTAAAGAATCAATTTCTGACAGAGGTTTCGTAGATTTTTACAGACCTAAATAAAACATAGCATAACCATTAATTATATTCTAATCGTGCCAAACCACAAAACAACATTTAAATGCCTGACTAAAAGCACAACTATAGAACTTCTCATAAATCGAAACCACGGGATCAAAATTTATTTAGGGCATGCTTCAAGAATTTTAAACATTGATTCACCCTACTAAAGATGAGATTCGGGATCAAATCCCCTAAACGCCACCAACCAACTATTAAATGGTGGACCACGCTACAACATGGATTAATTTCCAGAACTTCACAACATTAACCATTAAAAATGAAAGTCCAGAATGCGAAACCAAGCTAGGGTTCTGTCCTTAGTACTACATATAAATATTCTCAAATTAATTTAACTCTAACATCCACCTACAGAGGTATCGCCTTCACATTAAAAAATGTAGGGTTATCATTTTTACAAAAATGTTATCTTCCAGCCAGAAGCGCATAAACCACAAACTACGCAAAGGATTAGCTTTCCAACTGTCAATGCTTGAAATATGAAATACATCGAGACATTGGTTGTCACATCACCCAAATTCTGAACATTTTATTTCATGAGAAAAACATTATGTTATATGTTATTGTAAATTTTTATGATTATTGACCAAGTGGGGTCAAGGATGACTATAATTAATTACTCTAATATTTTATTATTAATAAATAAAAGAGGAGACAAATATCCCAAGGAGACTGTTGAAAGAGTGTTCACTAACCCACTATGAGGAATGAACTGGGGTGGAGAGCAAATTGAAATATAAAAACAGGTGGCAACTTCCCTACATTTATGGTCATGTTCCCCAAGGAAGTGGAACAGAGCAGGTGGCTCAATGTAATATCCCAACTTTTTGACTAACTATGTTATGATGTTATATTGGGCTACGGCCTCAGCATATGTGATTTATTATTGGGCATAAGTCGTAGCATGTATTGATCTATGTTCTCATGAGTTGATATATATATGTGCCAAGTACTTTGATTGTTTCATTTTTATTATATACTGGGCAAGAAAGCCCGAATGGATAAACTTATGTTGTGATTCAGTTACAATTATGATATACTGAGATTATTATGTTATCTTATACTATGCAGAGTATGATTCACATGGATGATTATTTAGTGTGTTGAGCGTGGACTCGAAAACACACGAATGACCTATATACTGGGCCTAAGCCCCGATGTATTTAGAAGATTCTTATTTCGTGCTGGGCCTAAGCCCCGATATACATTGAGTGTTGGGCATGAGCCCTGGAGCACTCCAAGCTTGAAAGAAATGATTACCAGATTCGAGGCCACTTAAAAATCCTAGATGTGCCTCACAACCACATTCTAGCTCTAGTGTTGAGCAGAGGCTCTGGAATTGCACTAGCGTAATGCCCATGTGAGAGTGTTGAGTTGAAAGGCTCTAAAGAGCACTCGGGGTTACTATATCTCAAGTGTTGAGTCGGGAGGACTCTGAATAGCACTTATGTGTTTTATCACAACTATCCGAATTAATTAAATAAATCTTATTATCATCAAATACTGCGGGAACTACCATGTTAAAACGGGGAATCTAACATGCAAAGGGAGAGACTAGAGGTGCCTTTACCAGCTTGCCGAAACCGTCCAAAGAAGTGGACCCTTACCTTAAAAAGAATTAAAAGAAGCATCATGTGAAACAAATACTTAAGGACCGCAAAGCTAAGTATTATTACTTAGGAGTTTCAATATATAATAATTGTTATTTATTACATGTATACTTATACCTAAGTGGGTTGCCACTTACTAATTATTATTTATTAATATTTAGATAGAAATGTAATTTTTATATTATTACTATTATACAAAGATTAAATATCAAAAAAACACTTTAGTCAAACAAAGTGAGAAGTCCTAGTTCCAAAATAACTAGCAGTTAAATAAACAAATACTATTTTATAATTTAAACTATTTTAAAGAAACCAGTAAATTTCAACAGTCCTATTTTTCAAGATTTTCCTACTTAAGGAGGACAGACCCCAAAGTTTGGGGGATCTTTTTCTTTTGGTATTATTATGCCAACAAGAACTCTCTGCTCCAGGAAGTGAGCTCTTCCTATAGATTTTCCAAATCTGAACTAGCTACATGTCTAGGGCCTCTACTTCTTAGTTTGCATGTCAGAATTAGCTCAGGGGGATTCTTACTGAACCAGGAACGGTTGCAGAATCATGGTTGGGAGGAACGTGGTAGTCCCAAAGTTATCCATTCCAAGATCAATTATCAGGTCAGCTAGAAGTTCAGCAAATTTCTATTAACTAGTGGTTGAGTGTGCAGGCCATTACAAGCAGGAGCAAGCTACAGGAAGAACCAGGTATGAAAATCGTATAAGACCTCCAACTAATTATTTTCCCTTCTGAATTACCTGTTAAATTAGTATTATCAGTTTTGGTTTAAATGCAATATTTGGCCAGAACCCAAGGCATTGTCTAACAGGTCTAGCCAGCTCGTCTTTGCTAGCCAATCGCATCTCTTAAACTTATAGAATATGTGAATCGTCAAGTAGGATGTTTAATTTAGTGAAGTCAAATTTTATTCCCTTTTTCCTAGCAAATAAATCCTTGATTTAAATTGCAACAGAATTATTTAGCTACTGAAATCGAATTTCCTTTTTAACAGAAATGTTGGTCACTTTATTAAACGTTCTAGAAACCAAGATACCCAAACTTAGCAAACATAGTCATCACATAAATCTGGTAGAAACGAGTTCGCAGGGTTTAACCCTGGCATTTTCTCCCTTTTCGTTTTATTTACATTTTCTCCCAAAGCAATTTCTCTCAGACCACAATAACATTACACAGAAAACAAGACTGATATATATCCATTACCGATCTAAATAGTTTCTTTCGTTTCTATTTTAGAAACCATGCATTTACCATATTTAAAACGAAGACAGTAGATAGGACAGAGATCGTTACCTACTCATACACACTTTTCTTTTCCAAAGAGAAACACGCATCATGCTTAACTATCGCTACCAATCAGAACCCTAGTACATTGAAGAAGCATAGAACTTTCACAAACACATGGACCCAAGTATTCTATCAAGTCCAAAAATTAATACCATTAAGAATGCAGTACATCTAGATGGTGATTTAAAGTGCTAAAAAGTTACAACGCAAGCGCCTATCGAAAACAGAGATCAAGGGTCGAATCCCATGATTTTTCTCACGCCCAAAACTTGTAATTATTTCTCCTACAGGATTCATTACTTTTCCAACCAAACACAAAACGATGAGTATAGACTTTGAAACCCTTTGCATACCAGTATCCATTCTATCACGCAGACAGTAAGTAAATCGAGATTGGTCTACTCAAACCCTAGCTGCGTTACCAAAATAGAAGTGTAGAAAAATCCCATATAAACCTTCTACGTTTTTCACAAGGCAACTCATCACATTACACATAAGATAAATGAAACAAATTAATACAGGATGAGCATAGACCACAGTACTTTCATACATCGTTATAGCCACAATACAAGAGTAAAAACCCCAATGTCAAATGTACATCAGATTATAAATACGCAGGGTATGCAGAAGTCATTTTTTTCAGTTCGTTATAGACCACACAGAAATTCCATTCCACTTAAAACATAAATTACAGAGTACAGGGAAAACAAAATGTCGAACAAAAAAATAGATCCAACTTCATTAAAGGATGGTTTACATCACAGTCCCAGCTGTGTATTCCACTTTCAAATTACAATTTAAAAACCCTTCTTTTTTCTGGTCCAACCAATAGGTGACCAACAGACTCCCCAAGGTGAATCAGTAAGCCAAGGGCTTACGGGAGCCTCCATTCTAAACCAGGCCAAAACACATACATACCACACCAGAGGTGCGAGAAGTAGGGCATGAGTGGGTAAGCCAGACTTACCAATACCCTAGCCATGCCTCCAGCACCATGAACCATCGCAGCTCCCATACCAAAGCGTTTATCACCTGCCATTACGACATGTATTATCAGTTAGTCAAACCCTATGTTTTCAAATCAAAGAAGAAAGATAAAATGTCAATTGAAAATAGCGATTTTTCCTTACCTATGAGAAGCGTGACCTCCTTACGCCATAGTCGAGCTCAACAATTACCAAGTATGCTAACCACGAGCAAAGCTCGGGTTAGTACCCAACACAGTCACCATACAAACGAAGTGCAGAGCCAGAAACGAGGAACAAGTCGAATACAGGAATAAATGGAAAAAACCCCAAATCAATTTCCAAACCCTCGTTGCCAGGCTGTCCCACTTACTCATTTAAAGCGCAGTAAAAAGTACACCAACCTCACTCTAGTGGAGGTTCAATTCTTTGTACAAAGTCTATAGTGAAGTCGTGAACTTAGAGCACACTTGTTTAAAGCACAAAAGGCTCCATTCTTGTACAAGTCTATAGTGAAATCGTAACCCAACCCACACTTGTTTAAATTACAAGAAGCTCATAGTCGTGAACCTCACCTTGGAACACACTTATGTTGTGAACTCCCATGGTAATGGGATGCCCATTTTTAATAATTATCATTCACCCTAGTAAATATGGCCAATATTAAAGTATGGGCCAACCATTTAGGGATAGCACATTCAGATTAAATACACCTGCAACCACAGAAGTACGGAATGGTATTAGCATTATGCTAAGTAAGTCCGGCAACCACTATATTCACCCATACCTCCTGGAAACCCTGCCGAGGTATGTAATTACCTTTCCTGGAGTATTATAGTACCCACCATATGAACAACATACCGTCATCGAAAGAGCTCATCACCTAAAGGTGGCATTTGACATTCAAAATTCAATCACGAGATTTCTTAAAACAATAAAGAGTGTTATTTCTACCTCTGCACTAACATTTTCAATTGTAACAAAAACATGCCATCATATTGTTTCCACATCGCTTCCGCAATTCTAAACTCACACATTGAAGAGACCATGTAAAACAAAAGTCTTAGGCTTACTTTTGTTTCGTGCAAGTATGGATGTTTTTAAGGATGTTAGATTTGTATGAATCTTTCTACTGTAAATTAACGATTATTGCAGGCAGGAAAAATTTTAAATTTTTGCTATTTTGGGGACATTACACTCAATAATTGTAAAACTGACCAAAGACCTAGGCAATCTATTACACCCATCGAATTGGAGTAGGAGGCTAATCTAGTTTTACCTTGTGATAATTCTAAACACATAAAAAGAGAAACACGCAAGAGAATCGATGAGGGGAAAGCTAGAGGGATTGACTGAGATAAGACTGTTAATTTGAGTTAGTACTACTTTATGCAGAACTCAATATTGTTGAAAAGCAAAAGTCTCATTCTAGAGTATTATCAACATCATTGCTGAGTTGCAGAGGATAACATTTGTCTCCACACAGCATATTCGTCCTAGTGGTTCAATGAACAGGCTCGGGGGTCCTAAGTCAAGTGATTTTGGTTGTCTTCAGGAGTAGGTTGGGAGGAACGGGCTCCCTTGGGTGTTTGTTTCCCTCTTCAATTTTAGGTTCTTATTGTCTTATGGTTTTATTTTACTGTATATCTATTTCTGAAAATGTTTAAGTATATTAGGAACTGCGGATTATTTCAATTAGTATAGAAGATAGTTATAAATGTGATTATGTACTGAGATTGAAGAAATAGATTAGAAATGTAGTATGATTGAATAAAATACTTCTCTGTATTTTTCCACACACATTAAGTGTCGTACTCTAGTACAGAGAAGTTAAAATTATGAATAGATTAGAATGATTGTTCATCATAGGCAGAAACTATTTTATAAAGATCTGTATCAGTAAAACTATTCTATTTTATATGTGGTAATATTTTTACTTATTTATAAACATAACCATATCTTGTAAACATTACAAGTGGGCTAAATTTTCAAGAATTTTCCTTCATACTGAATAACATTATATAGCATTTCAATGTTTTATACAGAAGTAATAATCTTCAAATCCAGCTTACTCTCAGAATAAACCTAGGTTACACACATAGCAATATTTCTTTTATAAATAAATTCTAAACAGAATTATTGCAAGTATCAGTAACGAAAGACCATATAAACGAATACAGAAAACTCTATCCATCTAACCCTTAGTATGAACGAGGTCTATATCAAACCCTAGCAATATCCTGTTTCATAGTGCACGTTAATATTAAAACAAAACCAAATCGAGAACATAACTCTAGAAATCTAATATACAATAACAATCGCAGCCTCGAAATATATTCAATACTCTGTAATCTTTCATAAGACAATAGACACATTTCATACAAATTCCAGATTTTAAACAAGTCATTAATTAACATAGTATTAAGTAACAGTACGGGCTCGAGCCATTTAGAAGGCATTGCTCAGGTTTAAAGATATTTCACATATAAAAATGCAACACAAAATTCCCAAAGGAAGTAATACAAGACTCGGGTTCGAGACCCGTAAGGGCTCACCCAATGGGTCAGTACAATATAAATTTATAAACACAAATGGTACAATTACTCTAATACGCAGAGGTTTAGGGTTCGAGTTTCGACTCACCCAAATCTACGTCTTAAAACATAAGTTATCAAATAAAATCATAAATGCATAAATAAGTTCTGGGTTCAAAACCCCTAGCTTTTAAAGTGACTGAACCATCAACTTTCGTAACATTGAGGGTAGGATTTCAACCCTGCAACACGTTCATAATTGGAACAACTTTTACAAACGAACAACACAAACATTTTTGCCAATAGAGTTTAAAAAGACGGGCTTAGCCCTAAACACTTGTAGCTTGTATCAAAATCTATCCATATTAAAATTACAAGAATGCCAAGAGAAGTTCTTTTAAAATTGGAGCAAAACATACTTTGAAAACCGAAACCATTTTATTAATCCATGGATTTCCTTTACAGAACAGTATTGAAGGGAAGCATTGAGAAATTAACGCGAGCCAAGGTTCAAAGGTCCAGCCCTCATACTTACAAAATGTCATCTGGCTTCTAATATATAAAAACAAACTGCATAATCAAATTCCGGTGAAACCTTCATCTCAGCAAAGTTTACTATCTAACTTCGTTTCCTATCATCACCATTCATAACAAAGTCACGACTTAGGGTTGCTAGAGAAACGCCGAGGCTTACCAATGCCTATTTTTGAAGCCACAATGGAGTAATTGCGCAGAGAGTAGTAGCAAACCCAGCCGAGATGTAACCCTGTCGCTCCACGATGAACACAACAAGAAATAGGTTTTAGTAACGAGATTTAAAAGATGGATAAAAGAAATAACGATTTACACAACACAGCGGGTAGTTAGCTTACCTATGGCAGTGACATTCAACCAAGCTTCCGAACTATGTTAATGAACCCACCATCGAAACCCTGGAACATCGCAGGAAGCATTCAAAACCCTACACAGTCGGAAGCCTGTCGGCCTCCCCTATCACTACTTTGCAAAATGAATAAGTTAGAAGGGTTGATAGTCTTTCAGCGTTCGGTTAAGGTTATCCCAAAACCCAAAGCTACCACGTGAAGCCATGCCACAAGGTCACCATTGTGTTTTCCACTACAACGCATTTAAGTCAACATTAAATTCGAAACCGGACACCTGCCAATGATGAATTCCACTAGGTTATCATACCTTGGTTTATCTTTAATCCCAATTAGAAATTCAAGTTGTGATACAATCAAAGGTCCATACATGTTCATATTAAAAGCTTAGGAACGTGGTCGTGGGATCATGACCCTTCCTATGTAATATTTTCTTACATGAAAATCCGCATAATAATAGGAATCAAGTATATATGTACCATGTTAATAAACGATAATATGATATGTAAAGTATGGAGAAGCTAATTCTTATAGCATGCACTTATGGTAAGCATAAGTTAAGATGGAAGTAATATATAAATATTTCACATCTAAGAACCTTATAACGTTTGAGATTTGATCTTATGATGTTAAACTTATATCGCATTATAATATTAATAAAACAATAGTTGGAATTGCTATCTCGTAGCTAACTCATATTGATAATCAATATCGAACCATATATAATGAACATTATAACAAGTATAAGCTAAAAGATATATAGATATATATACTTTTTAAAATGTAGATCAATGTCTTTAAAATGAAAATGGCATCATAGATAGGGTAGGTCTTACCCTAGGTTTTCAAGTTTAATTTCTCACGTACGTCGCTAATATCAAAGTATAGGATAATTATAACAAGCCAAATGATGTACAGTAATTCGATCTCCAAACTGAGGATAGTACTCTCACTTGCAAATCTGTAAAATGGTAGTAAGAGCATTAGCTATGCAAATAGCTAAGTAAGCCACGGGGTCTCCATAGGACCCTTCATCAAAGAAATTAAAAAGATTAGTAAGCATAAAAATTATTTTGGTCAAGTTGTAAAGGTGGAATAAAATGTTGATCCATAAATAATAATGTTGTATGCAAATTAAATAAAGATAAGAGACATTCATATATAAGATAAAACTACCTGAGTTTAATACATAAATTCCCATAGTAGCTTCATAGACATTTATGTCACTACGACATTTAAAATGATTTATGATGTTGCATAAATAAATACAAGAACAACAACATAAATATGAGAGATTATTTCTTAATAAGACAGTTGTCATTAAAGATATCTTCCGCATAACAAATAAATCGCATTTATACTATTCAGAAAAATTTTAAATTTTTGTAAATTTTGGGGATGTTACATTGCTCTCAGGTTTAACATACACGCCATTTGTAAATAAAAACATATTACAGACAGAAGCTTCACGCTCATAACCAGGATAGTATGATCCTCTACGAAATTCTAGAAGTAAGCTCATACTTCCCCAAATCGATTGTTAAACCCTAGGGCTTACCAAATTCAAACGTAGAGTAAAAACATAATGCATATGAATAAATAACCCGACAACATTTAGCTACAGAGGCCAAAATTAAAAACGAAACATATTATAAATAGAAATTACAAACCATTGAAGCCACAGTGAGAGTATACATAAGTTAGGATCCAACTGGGCATCCTCTATTCCAGAAACGTCTATACAAGCTTCAAACTTAAAACGAAACTGTAACTTATACTCATCACTGAGTCAAAATGCCATATAACAAGTCTGTCCACCAATTTTCCAAATTGAGCATTACAACAAGTTCCAAAACCTCGAATGGGTAAACCACTCTCAACATTACATAGTGAGCAAAAGCCTTAGTAAACAACCAGCATAGACAAACATTCACATGAGGGGGGAACAAGGCCACGATGGACCAAACTAACCCAGGGATATCGTAGATTTAGCAACCCTCTGCTACAACCACTCCACCACACTAAGCTCGAACCCCCAATGTTGAAGACCCTGTCAAGATCCAAGTTGAAAACATTAGTCACAACCTTTAAAAAAATCGAAAACATGGTATCAAAATATTAAAGCAAAGGGTGAGAGATACAGAGGTTACCTTAGGGACTAACCTCACGCTTTCTAGCCAGTCATATGAGCACAGGGCCGAACCATTCCCATGCTCACCTTCAAACCCTGAGAGCTCTGCTCTCCCTCCCCCAAAACCAACAAGTGCGAAAATGTAGCAGACCACTCGTCACTAGGGTTTACCCTACCTAGTTGAACATCACGAATTCGATGGCCAGCTCATGGGCAGCATTGAATTCCACCAAACTCCACTACTCTCGAAATCCTTTACCCACTCTCCATAGTAGGGAGTGACAATCCTCTACATAACTCGATTTTTATCACCATAACATTAAATTCAAACTTACGTTGACTTTTGTATCAAACAGTCTTTTACAAGGTTGCAAACTTTAAGAGTTAGGATTAAAATCATTCCTTTAAACACCTACAAACAAAGGTAGAATTAAACTTTAGCATATTGCTAAGTAAGCCTGGCCATCGTCACCTAGCTCAAACCCTTCAAGCTTCTAGGATTTACAAAGGCGCCTTTAAAAGAAGAATTATTACACATTGAAATTAAACCATTAGAGTCTAAACATACACACAACTAGACACTGAACAAAACAGAATTATAAACATTGGCTCGATATGGAGCTTTAAGCTCATCACCAAAACATCACTCCTGAAGAACATAAATGATTCCATTCACATCAGCTAAATCAAGCAGAGCATCATAAACAAAAGTATAAACTTTACATACACATTATAAGTGATAGGTTATCCATGTATTCCCAGCGCTGAAGTTAATTTAATAAATATTTGATCCGAATGTCGACATTAGTCCATACAGACATAGTTAAAAAAAAAAATATATATATATATATATATATATATATTTAAATTTTACAGTTTTTAGGGACATTACAATATCTTCACCAATTCTCTTGGAAGGGTTAAATTTTCTAAGTTCAGAAATGAACTTGGTATTTGTTCTAAAGAAGTTTTGGATCAAAGGGGGGATTGTTAGAAATTATTATCCAAAACATAGTTTTAGTTTTAACTTAGTAAACTTTGTTGTAAAAGGATACCTACACATTCACGTGATTATGTGAGGTGTCCTTAGTCAGTTTTAGGTAATGGTTTTTTTTTTTTTTTTTTTTATACCCATATCGCATGAGGTTGATGTGTTCTTAGCCCTCATGTTTGTTATGTAATTGTTTTCCTCCATGTCAATAAAGTTACGTGTTTGAGGACACTTTGTCACTATAGTACTCAAGGAACGGCATGTTAAAGAGTCGAAGAAATAATAATCAATAGCTAATATTGTTGCATATCGCCACCCACACCACCATGAGAGACTAATGTCATCAAGGGATGATCGTGAACATCAACAAACTTACTATGAACAAACATGGAACTAGAAAGGAACACATTATGAAGGCCACATAGAGAACTAAAAGCAATGCATGGAGATATCAAAGTAGGATAGAGGAAACATGGAACCAAATGAGCAACTAGAATCAAGATTGAGGTGGAAAAGAGGAAATTGGACCTAGCGTCCACATTTCACTAGGATGGATGGATGCTTGTGCTTGGTATCAATTGACTACTTTTCTCAGTAGATCATATTATATGGCTTCCTCAAATGTTTAGAATATGAAACATGTGAAGGGGGATGGAATATAATGTAGTTAGGTAGGATAACATGGGGTACTTCGAAATATCAAAAGTTATAATAAATGTAATGTGAATAGGCCCACTTGGTAGTTGGTGGGTAGTAAATATGCTCACTATGTAGTTAAAAGAAATAATATAATAATAAGGAGTAGTGGTCATATGAATACTCATGAGATAGTATAAATACACATGTGTGCCATTCTATTGACTAAGTTGGATGTGAATATTCCATTGTAACAATCATGACTTGTGCACTGATTTCTTCCATAAGAAATAACTGATGGTGCTACACTACCTTAAGTGTTTTTTTTACATATTGTGTTTATTCTCTTGCTATCTTTACGTGGATCTACTAATTATCCTTTAGTGATTCCATCTTTAGATCTATTAAGGCACATAACAATAATTATGTACTTCGTACATGAATACATATGTCATGAATTCCTCTTATTTCATAGAATGGTTATAATGATATTTTTTAGAACCTACTTCGTAACTTATTTAAAACACTTTGGTATGCTTTGTGCTACCATCTCAAAACTATTAAAAAAAACAAAGTGTTTGTTGTAGTGCCATATGATGTTATGAGTACTTACAAAAAAACTAACCGGCCTGCATAGAACATATCTTGTAGCAATTATTCTTTATTATAAACTCTTAAACTTAACTTTTTTCTTTATCTCTATATTAATTATAATTTCTAAAAATTTATATACTCGTATATATAAGAGTGTATTTCTAAAATGTTTTGGTTGATAGAGTGTGTATATATATATGCATTCTCTTGTAATATATTTTCGAAGGAAAAAAGGGCATGGTATTTAGATAAGTTTTCAAAACTTTTTATGCAAAATTTAAAGAATATAGTTGTGGATTTGAGTTTGTTTTGGAAAAATAGATAAGTTAACAAATATAAAAAATAAAATAAAAAAAATCAAAAGTATGGGAAGTAGAGTTATCATTGATTTAAAATCAGTTGTATCATAGTTTTTCTAATGACAACCAAATAGATTGCAGTGTTGATATCTTTTAATATAGTACAAAGTTGTCGAATGACCATTACATTTCGTAATTGATGTCATAATAGAAATTCCATGGAAAATTAAGGGAGTTATTACCATTTTAAATTTGATTCCTCAAAGCGCTCACTGCACAAAGGGAGCTACAATTAAAAGTAATTTATTATTTAAAACCCTAGTTTTGGTTGTGGCTTTTACTCAAAAAAAAAAAATATGAATTTTACAAGAAAATATGATAGTCCCACTATAACGTACCCTCAACACGTTTTTTTAAATAACTCAAGAGTATTCATACATGTGTATCTCCCTTCCGAGAATCAAGAAATAGAACCTACCTTCGTTGATCCTTGTGCTTATCCTCCTCCTCTAGACATGCTCCACACATCTATCAATCTGAATCTAAGTATGTATGTACATCTGAAAATCAACCTTCGCCATTTTATTTCGCACATATCCATGTAATTATGCATAAATATCAATCTATTATCATGCGCATAATTCCAAATGACCTCAATATTTTCATTCCCATATGTATATTAATTTCAACGACATTGTATCCACAACCATTATATATATATATTAACAAATCCCTATAGCTTCATATATAACAATGCATTATTATATCTATACGGATTACTATGCATGGGCATGCACGCACACACAAACCAATATGCATTTGAGTTATAAAAGATTGCATGCTAAGTCTATATCATCATCGTCTAACTAGATCGATGGAGGAAACGGGAGAATGTATTATTAATGCAAAGGATTGGATTTGTGCCCATCCACAAGCAACGATCCCATCCTCTTATTGTGCCCTCATCCATGCCTATCCACTCAGCTTTATCCCATAATCACGAAGCAAAAGTAAGGTAAAATCACTAGTTAATGGAGACATGCTCCACAGAGTCTTTAATGTTGTTAGTCTTAGGAGGGAAATTTTTTCACTCTTAACCGCTAGTGAAAATGCATTCCCTTTTGGGTGCATGCTCTAGCTAGAGAAATGTAGAATCATGCCTCATGAAATCTTATGAGAGGGTGTTGGTTATGGAATTTACGATATGGAAGGGAAAGGGATCTTTCCCCACATGAAAGATGTTTCCCTATCCCAACACAAAAAACCAGGAATTGCTCATGCTTTTCTCTACAACTATGGCTCTCACAAGTTAAGTATTCATTTATTGGTTGATCATTTTGTTTGATGTGTGGTCCTCCAAGGGGAGAGCCCCTCTACAACACAAGTGATGTTTCCCTCCTTTGATATCAATTTGAGCCTTCTAATGCAACCTTGTCTTTGCATTGGGTTTACTTATGCTTGGCTCATAGGCAAACATTGGGATTCACTTCACGATGATCATTGCCAAGGTACTGGAATGGATTGATGGGAAAAATCTAACTCCATTCACAAGGTAACAGGGATATCTCATCTCCCTTACAATATTGTTTCTTTCATTATTATATCGTTGCAATTCAAATTGATGATACTAATGTTTGTTGCATTGCATACACAAGTGGCTATGGATTGATGGCCTCAACCCTCAAGATTAAATCCAAAAACACATTCATTTGCATAATATTTGATTTGAGTTGGTCTACTACCTCATTCTTTTCTTATGGTTCTAATTTATATTGCAGGGCAGTTCATAGTCAACAGTTCATCCATCGAAAATTTGCTTGGCTTCCATCGTCATTGGATCTCTAGTTTGCCTCAACAGCTGAGGTTTGACATGAGCATTCTTCCCGATGGAGGAGGTTCAGAATTCCCCAACGACTCACTGTCCCTTCTCTAGATTTGTCATAGTCATTATAATTTTGAATTCTTTTGCAAGGACTATTAAAGGACTTTTCTTAAGACTCTTTTAGAGTCATTATTATTTGGATTTATTTTGTTATTTTCAGTTATGATAGCAAGGGTAGAAATTATCCCCTTATCACTATTTAGTTTATCAAAACTTATTTTAGATGCTAGCCATTCTCATACTTAAGAAAATAATGGGTATCATTTAGATAATAAACAGCATGTCAAGGCCCCTAATGAGCAACTTGATCCTCCAATGAAAGGACTCGAATTAACTTTCTTATTTTGGAATCTATTTTATTAAATACAAATTCACAATCATTGTGCATGCGAGCCTCCTAGGCCTCTAGGATATACTCTTTGTTTTACTTGCTCTTTCTCATTATATACAATTTTTTATAGAAACATAGGGACTTGATTCTTGTCTGTAGTTTACATCATGATTTACAATAAAACAAGCACTACAATTACTACTATAGTTTAAGGATTTACAATATAACAATCACTACAATTACTATTGCAACTTCTTACAATCTCCAATTAATTAGAGTAGGATTTTATATAATGTAACTCAGTTATGCTTGCTATGCAATCGATCAATATTTATCAAGAGTATGTACAAACATAATCATGCCGCTTAAAAATCTTTTACTCACAAACATGCCATACTAAAATCTATGTTTATCGACTTTGTACACCGAACTTAACATGTAGGTTGTATAGACAATCTTTGTTTATCAATCTTTATGTACAAATCTCAGCATGTATACTATATAGACAATATATATGCTTATTAATTTTATATACAAAACTCATCATGCAACAATTAACAAGTATATACTAGCTTTCACCTACACATGCATGCTTATCTAAAAATAATAAATACAATACCACATAATAGTACTGTAAACTTATCAAAATAAGAAGTATATTTCCACCACTAGTTATAACAGTAATTCCATGCATGTTACTAGATCTCATATAAATAGAGTCAAAACTAGAATAGTGGTAGTTAAATGAATACATAAACATAACCAAGATATTGTACTTATATGTTTTGTCTTCAAAGTGAATCTTCCGCAAACCACCGTTCGGAAAACCACGATCCACCCAACCATAGACTATAGAAAAAAAAAACTCTATGTTTTCACACAGTCATCCCCGAGCATAGTCTTGGTCTCTCTAAGATCTAGATTTTAGTTATTCTCAAGGTTATTTAGATCATAACTTTTAGATCTGGTGGTTCACCAACCAGAAGATACACTCCCTTTGGATTCCACCTTGCACTATACAAGTGCTCATGACAACAATTCTTAGAGGAGCTATTTATTTGGACACTAGCTACCCAAGGTTTGTTTTACCAATCTTCCATGGTTCACTCAAATAGACAATCCTCTTTCCAAAACCAAAACCAGGCAGTACTCCATCCAAAACAAACAAGAAGTACTCTTGCCAAAACAATATCCAGGAATTACTCCTACCAAATGGTGCATAAGTATCCCTCCATCCTCAACACATCTAGTGCTCACACTCTATGGCCATAGAGATTTTTTGAATCATTATTGAACTTGGACCTTGATCATTTGATACACATATATCAAGTTGCTAGCATATCCCCTTCTTTTCTTCCTTTTTGCTCATTCTTTCATTGTGTTCATTCTTCTTTTTTATTCAATTATGTTCCTTTTTGTTTTTTGTTCATTCTTGATTTGTTTACTCTTTTCTTTCTCTGCCTTCTCAAAAACCTCGTTAGCATTCTCTCATTGCTTTTTATATAGAAAGTGTTTCTATTTTTAGCATATCATTAGGATGGTAACACCTATCATAGCAGTTATGTTTCTATAAGGTGTATTTTCAAATTTTCAAATTATTTATTGTTGATTTTCATATATTCTTTTGTTTCTTAATATTTTATTCTTTTAGTTTATCTAATCCCTATAGTGACCAAGACCTCTCCTTCTTGGGTTTCCCACACAGCCTAAGTAGAATATAACTTTCAAACATATCATAATAGATGTCCAAGTACATAGTGTTATGTAATATCCCAAATTTTGATTGATTATGTTTCTATTATATACTGGGCGTAATCCCCGACGCAAATGATTTATTTATGATACATACTTATATTTGAGCATAGACCCTCACTGATGCAGATTTATTGTTAGGTGCGGGGCATGAAAAGCCCGATGTACGTGATTGATGTTTATCACGAGATATGGGTTTAAACCTATGTTGCACGGGTTTCCGGAACGCTAGAACGTTGGAAACTTGGGTACGGGTGTCGGAAACGGTTAGAAGTTTCCCCTAAATTTGTAGGAAACGGCGAGTTGGGAACGACAGTAATATATATTAAAAAAATATAAAAAATAATATAATTGAAAAAAAAATATAGCATACTATTTAAAGATTCATATTGTATTACTATTTTAGTATTTAGTATTTAGTATTTAATATAATTAAATGTATTACGTCCAGGAGTTTCTCGATAAGTGTGAGGTCTCTCAAGTAGCCATGGCCCATAACTGCAAACTATGAGTGCAACTGGATCTGTGCGCCAGAGTGTGATTTAGACAGAAACTGAAAACTAAATTTTACAACCGTAAGTTTTTCTGTAGTGATTAACAATTTAAGTCTACTTTGCCTATTCAAACATGCATGTTCAATCTTGCATTTTTTTAATAGTAATAATTGGCAGGAACAACATCATTTTATCTCATTCTACATCGAATTTCTGTCAACTATGTCTACAATAATTCTTCAATAATGGATAGTCATAAAATCTATAAATTGATTTATTAGTAGTAAAATTGGATTATAATACACTTAATATTTTTCTGAATGCCCTAAAATTATATTGATCAGGCTTGTAGATCATTATGCCCTAAAATCTTCTCTACCATAATACAGTCGTAGAGCCTCAACATCAATGTTTGGATCTGCATTCGACGAGGTGGGTACACAAACTTACCCAAATACTGCAAAATTTTGGGACCATTGAAGTGTGATTGGCATTTACGTTAATATTGATGTTATGCTATCGGCCCTTTCTGACATTTCTCATGATTCAACCACGAGTGCCCTGTTACAAACAGACACCATCATTTAATATAAAAACAGACAACATCCATCCGTTAAAAAATAAGACAACAATTAGGATGGTGTTACTTAAGACTTGAGTTGCATTCAGGCGAAATTCCGGAGCTTTGATGAGCATTCCTGAGATGAGGTCCTTCACAGCGTCTGAGATTTTCTCCCACGCACCACTTTTGAGATCAACATCTTCTTTCAAAACCCTACGCTTCAGTTGGACGAAATTATCAGCATCGAATGGGTGCTTTCTTTTGGAACGGCTGGGAGTTCCCAGCTCTACGAGGAGCGTGTGGGAGTTCCCTATAAAACCGGAACGCGTGCAAGCTCCCGAAATGCGGAACGGCCGATTTGAAGTTCCCAAGCTCCCTAACTTTTATGTCCGAAGCTCCCGAAAAGTTCCTAAGCTCCCGGAATCGTTCCCATGCATTTTGGAACGTTTCATCCCCGTTCCTAAGCTCCCTGGAACGCGGGAACATCGGGAACGAGTTTCCTAAAGTCTGAGAGCGATTCCGGTGCAACGGAGGTATAAACCCTAATTTACTGAGATGTTCTTGGATTATTTAATACAAAGTTTTATTATGCATAACTGACTCTTAGGATGCGTTGAGCGTAAGCTCTGGAGCGCATGGATGACCTATGTGTTGGACGTAAGCCCCGATGTACGTACAAAACTTTTATTATGTACTGGGCGTAAGCCCTGATGTACGTAGAGTGTTGAGAAAAAACCCTGGAGCACTCCAAGCTTGATAATGAATACCGGATCCGAGGCCAAATTGTATATTCTAGATGTGCTTCACAACCACATTCTAGTACTAGTGTTGAGCGGGATGCTCTAGAATTGCACTAGCGTAACGCCCATGTGAGAGTGTTGAGCTAAATCTCTGAAGAGCACTCGAGGTTACTTGATCTTGAAAGTGTTGAGTCGAGAAGACTCTGAATAGCATTATTATCATCACAATTATTTTAATCGGTTAAATGAATCAATTCCATCTCTTATCAAGGACTGCGGGAACTACCATGTTAAATGAGGGAATCCAACATGCAAGAAAGATCTAGAATCACTTAGCCTAACCAAAATATCGAAACTTACCAAAAGATCTTGTCCAAAAAATTGTACCTTATATTAAATAATTATCAAAGGATTTTTATAAAATATAATTAAATAAATAATCAAGTTGAGTATTTACGAAATAAGTTTCACTTATGCATAGTTCATATATAATATAGTTTATCTCTTCATAAGTTATATGCATAGGATACTTTTCTTATAGTATTTATATAAAGAAAAGATTGTGATCCAAATTTATTGAAATACATAGTAACTAAAATATAAAGGTTCTTTAAAACAAATCATAAAAGGACAAGTAAAAAGTCCTAGATTAACAAGAGTAAAAGAATTAAATAAAATATTCATGACATGTTTTATAATTCAAAGCTAAAACAAATTTGGAGTTAATATTAAAAATAGTATTATTAATTCAACAGCTATATTCCAAAATTCACCTATATAAAAAAGACTAATTCCAAAATGAAGGACTCTTTTTTTTTATCATTAATCTATGGTAAGAGAAAAGATCTCACACAGAAAAGGAAGAAGCCTTTGAGAACTGAATCTCATCAAATTATGCCCTAGGTGCTCTATTGTCCAATTGTATGTTGGAACCAGCTCGGGTGATCCATTATTAAACTGGAACGGTTCAAAGTCAAGGTTGAGAGGAACATGATAGTCCCAAAGTTATCTGGGCATCATCCTACTGATCAGATAATTACATTGTTACCCTTAATTAAATATGAGAGTGTGCAGGTTATTCCAAGAAACAAATCTCAGCTGCCACAGTTCAGGTATGAAATTTCAGGTTAAATTTATTATAGGCTGCAATTTTATGATTGAAGTGTGCAGGTTACTCCAAGAACAAGGATCCAAGCTGCCACAGTTCAGGTACGAATAAATTTCCAGGTTAAACTTATTTTGGGCTGCAAATTTACGATTTAAAAATTACTGTAAATATCTCGTTACAATTTCTGTAATTATCGTTATTTAGCTGGAATTTCAGGGCATAGTTAAATAACGCCCAGGGTTTCATTTTATGTATCTTAGATTTTAAATTTAATTCCAAACTTACCTACTGTACCTTTAAATCAGACTATTATTTGAAAGGTAATTCAAGAATCGAGTCGGACAGAGTTATCGAAGAAATTTATTAATATAAAGTAGCATTCACCTACACATCAAAATGACATAACCATATTTTATTCTACGGTCATTTCAACCACAGGATAGAAGTTGTAAACCACTAATTATCGGAACTAGGAATATGATTATGGGTTCTCGGAAACTTTCAACCCTTAAGAATAAGTAGGTCCAGAAATCGAAACCTGCAAGCAACATTCCAGTCAACGCTTGGATAGGATAACCACCCTACAAATGTTATAATCATCCGATTATTTTCTTACAGCTCTAAAAGCATTATATAAAGAAAACCAGAGATGCGCAACTGGTTCATGGTTTTTCCCATAAAGAAACTCTTACAAGGAGAATTTACATTCTTTTCTTTTATATATACACAAGAACCCAGATCTACAATAGTAAAATATCCAACCACTTGGGAAAAAAAAACACGTTTAAACTCAAAGTTACAAAGGTCATGCTGAGTCATGCTTCCAGTCAAAAGGAACGTTTTCGTGCCAAGCACGGTTTCGACTTTAGCTAATCCGTGCTACCAGTCTCCGCAGATTTTCGTAGCCAACACTCTTCTCTAGTATTTTGGTTAAGAGCTTAGGTTGTGAGGCTTGAACCGAAAGTAGTCCCGTAGACTATCATAGCCAACGCATCTGTCAGACATTATTTCTTTAACCATAGAAACGCTCCAGCGGAGCCAAGACTGGTTTATAACCTAGTTCTAATTTTAAAGAAATTTAAAATGGCTGAACGAAATATCAAGGAACCGCCAATGGATGAAGGCCAAGCGTACTGTGTTGGGCCCAGTTTCAAACCAAAAATTTATAACTGAACCAAAAGAAACAAAAACTAGCAACGAGATTTAACATTTACACGCCTGGGCCGGTTTTAAGCATTTTTCACGCTAAGTCTTTATAGCCGATCAAAGCCTAATCCAAACTGAGTAAGCATTCCTTTTCAAACAGAGGTTATACACTCTAGAACCTTACGGACTGGGATCAAATCCTTTAAATTAATTAAAAGTCAGAAACACGATAAGAATCAGATTTATGTACGCCCAACAAATTGAAAACGCAGCATACTGAACACAGTATAAAATTGTAAGGGTTTAACAAACCAAGTATCACTAAAAAGGTAAGGCCACATTTCCGCATAAAACAGTATCAAACACTTACATTTATGAATAGTTACAGGAATTTTCCAACGCTGTAGTAAACTCGTATTTCGCACTTGAAATAAATTTATAAACATTACATTTTTCAAAATTGGGATATTAGAAATCGAAACCATCAAAACGGCATGCTTAGATATCGATTTAGGGTCATTTCCTTTCTTTGAACGATAATAGAGCAGCACATAAAATCGCATCTTCTATTTAAAACTCCCATTGTATAAACATAGGGGAATACACATTTCCAGGAGTACCGTAAGTACGACGCTGAGACAGGAGGTAAACCAGGCCCATCTCCTTCAACATTAAAATCGCCATACAGGCTCCAATACAGTCAAGCCGTGGCTTATTGCATTTAGGGAAGTGCCACAAAACTGGCATTGACTTGTTACTCGAGACTCCACCATTTTTTACTGAAATCTAAAGACCAATACACATTGCAATGCCAAATACATAACCTCACAGGAAGACTTATGCGTGACGGGAGGAGAGAGCTAGTACAGGACCAGACTTACCCAGTCACCCTTCCCAGCAAGTGTCACCACGCCCGGCTCGAATTCTTACCATCACCAGGGTCCTGCCAGTGCCAAACCCCATTACAAACCAGTTATGTTTCGAACCAGACATTTAATAATGGAAGTAAGAAAAAGAACAAAAGGAAGGGGACAAGCTTTGTTATGAAATCACCCCTTATATTCGTGCAGCTAGCGTGGAGCAGGCTGAGCATGGCATGGATGCCTCCAAGACCTGCGAAGTTCGACTCCCTCCTCTCCCAAGTGGAAAACCAACAGATGTATTTTTCTCAGGGTCAATCAACGCTTAAGGGTTTAAAACCCTGTGTGCTTCCCAGCTGGCTCCCATTATCATATGATCTCCATTTAATACGATACTCACCCCTTATCATTAATTGACACCCCCTCCTTTTGTATAGTTAGGATTTCCTTTTTACCACCTATTTGATATCACTTAATCATTGGATAAGGGTAACTTCAATAAAAACATCTACATGGTTATACAACCCTAGGAATTAAAAACCTAGATAAACCTTTAGGTACCTACACAACCAAGTGGAGATAAACTTTAGCATAAAATGCTAAGAAAGTCTGGCCTATGCTGCCAGATCCATCCCCTCAAACACAAGAATGCTCATTTAGTACAAGTACTCATTTTAGATAAACAGGCAGTTCTAGTAAGTTAATTCACATAATTACAACTTGTAAGGGAACGATATAAATAATGTATTTAGATATCTGATATATCCAACAACTAAAGTTTTAGCCATCAACCGAAGGGGTTGTGTGAACATAACACCAAATTTACTGTTTTCCGCAGAACCGTACAAGGATTATCAATCACAATGTTCATGTGTCCAAACAGATAAAAGACTTAACCAATTACTGGGGGTACAACATCATGGGGTATTACATCTCCTCCCCTTAAAACAACACCATCCACGGTGTTCACAAGAGCTTCACAGCTCAATCCTGGAACAAAGTTGGGTATGCTTCTCGCATTTTATCCTCCATCTCCTAGGTAGTTTCCTTGAGTTCAAAGTGATCCCATTGCACTTTTACATGAGTGATGGCCCTATTCCGGAGCAGAACTTTCTTGTCCATGATGCACATGGGTTCTGGTTGGAAATCCCTTCCAATTCTACTTGTATCACATGTCAATCCACTACATGCTTAACATCATGGATATATTTATTCAACAAATATACATAAAATACATTATGCAATTTAATGTTAGTTGGAAAATATAGCTGATAAGAAACATTCCCAACCTTAGCTAAAATTTAGAAGGGTCCATAATATCTTGGGGCGAGTCTAGAACATCTCCCCAAGTTCAAGGAACTTAATTTTGCATTCACTTTGAGATACACATGATCTCCAATCTAAAACTCCTTGGGCCTCCTTCTCAAGTATGCATAGCTCTTATGTCAATCCTGAGCCATTTTGAGATTTTGTTTAACTTTGTTAATTATTTACTCTAAGTTTTTAAGCATTCCTAGTCCTAGCATAACTGTACACTGGGTTGCCCCAAGTAACAGGGGTGTTACACTTTATGTCATACATAACCTTAAAGGGACTCATCTTTCCCGAGGCTTGATAACCATTGTTATAAGCAAACTCGGCCAAATGTAGGTTGTATTCCCATTTCCTAGGATTATCCATAACATACATTCGTAACATGTCCTCTAGGATCTGATTCGTCCTTTTATTTTGGTCATCTATTTGAGTGTGGTAAGAAGTACTTAGGTTCAATTAAGTTCCTAATCCTGTAAATAATGCCTTCCAAAAGTTCATTGTGAAGTTGCATCTCTATCCAAGATGATATTCTTAGGTACTCTATGGAGTCTAATATCTCTTTCAGGAAGATATTTGCAATGTTGATGGCTTTGAATGTCGATTTGACCAGAATAAAATGGGAAGCTTTACTCAATTTATCCACAACTAACATGATAGAGACATGTTGTGCTTTAAATTTTGGTAGCCCAATTATAAAATACATTGAAATAGTCTCCCATTTCCATTCAAGGATTTGTAGGGGTTACAACAAACTGACTGGGTGTTTGTGTTTATCCTTAACTTGTTGACACTCAAGGAATTTGGGTATGTACTCAACAAATTCTAACTTCATTCCAAGCCATAAATACTACTTTCTTACTACTGAAATCATTTTTTGGTACCGAGGGTGTCCATAGTAAGGTTGCTTATGGAATTCATGCATAATGATTTCTTTTAATTCCTGCAACTTGTCTTTGTATATGAGTAGCCCATCTATGATGAGCTCATAGTTATCCTTTTGTTGTCCTGCAACATATGTTTGTGAACATAACCAAATTTTCTTGTAAACCTTGTCTTTCTCACGGGCTAACTTTACCTTATCTTTGAGATCAGTTGCAAAAGAACTAGTAGTAGTTGAATAAATTAGTCGAACACTTTTGCTGAGAGGATCAACTACCTTTTTTTCTTGCCCCTTAATATGTTTGATCTAGAAATCATATTTGCTTAGGAAGGCCAACCATCTCATCTGTTTGGAATTTAGATTTTGTTGGTTGAATAAATATTTTAGGCCAATGTTTCCAGTATTTGATAATACTATTTTCCCAATCAAGTGGTGTCTCCACATTCTGAGCACATGAATTATTGCAACTAAGTCCACGTCATCAATTGCATAATTCCTTTCGTGCTCTTTCAACTTTCTAGGTTCATGGCTTATCACATGATCATTATGCATTAATACACTTCCTAATCCTTACTTTCATGCATATGTGCATACCACAAAGTCTCTGAATGGATCTACAATCTTTAGAATAGGAGCAGTGGTCAATAGGTTCTTAAGTTTAAGGAAAATTAGCTCGCACTTTTTTGTCTAGATGGACTTTACTTCCTTCTTTTGAAGCGAAATTATAGGATAGGAAATCTTTGATATCTTTGATGAATATTTTATAGTACCCAACAAGGCCCATGAATGATCGTATATCCATCACATCTGTAGGAGTAGGCCACTCCATTATTGCCTTGATTTTATCAGAGTCAACTGCAATTCCTTGCTCATAAATCACAAGTCCTAGGTACCGAATCCGTTCCTTGTAGAATTCACACTTACTAAACTTGGCGTACAACTAGTGATCTCTAAAAACTTGTAGTACTATCCTTAAATGTTCATTGTGTTCCTCCCTTGTCTTCAAATAGATGAGTATGTCATCTATGAAGACAAGCACAAACTTGTCAATATACTTGTTGAAGATATTATTCATGAGACAAATGAATGTCATGGATGCATTAGTGAGACCAAAGGGTTACCACCACGAACTTGTAATGTCCATACCGAGTTTTGAAAGTTGGCTTATGAATGTATTATTCCTTAATTATTATGCGGTGATAACCTAATCTCGGGTCAAACTTTGAAAACACTTTCACCCCTTTGACATGATTAAAGAGGTCATTGATCTTGGGCAAAGGATATTTATTTTTAATGGTAACCTTGTTTAGTTTTCGATAGTCAATGCACAAATTGAGAGTTCCATCTTTCTTTCGGATGAACAAGACTGGAGCTCCCCATGGGGAAACAATGGGTTTGATGTAGTCCTTCTCCAACAATTGTTGTAACTGCAATTTAATTTCCACTAATTCTAGAGTACTCATTTGATAAGGTACCTTGAAATAAGCACAACTCCGGTTATTTGATCAATAGTAAAATCTAGGTCCCTCTTTGGAGGCAAATCATGTATTTATTTTGGAAATATGTCTTTGAAGTTCATTAAAATACGAATGTCTTCTAGATTAGGCTCAATTTTGTTTCCATAATTTATTATTTGGAATGCATATTGCTTGCATCCTTTTTTAGCACTACACTTCAATTGCAAAGATCAAATAAATATGTCTCACCAAGACTCCATGAGGTATGCCGTTTATCATTTTGACAATCCCTTCGTCGTCTTCACAAGTAAACATCTTCGTAAAATAGTTCAAGGTGACTTTGTGCTTTTCTATCCAATCCATGCCTATGAGAAGATCATAAGATCCCAAAAATAAAATGTTCAAATATGTTGTTGTAGGCATTATGTCCAATTCTATAGGACAATTTTTTATAAGCTTGGACACTTTTGTTTTAGTTCTTGTATCCAACTGAACTATCCAAACCTACTTATACTTACTTTTATGTAATTTGCATTGGTCAGTGATCCTCAGAGAAATATGACTTTTACAAGACTCGAGAAAAATAAGAATGGAAAAATGTTTTCTAGAAATTTTACCTTCAACTTCCACAATCAACAACTAATGTTCAACCTGCTAATTGTCCAATGTTGGACAGATTCTTGGGAACCAGGATATATCGTTAATAGTAGTAGCTTCTTGAAGGTTGTGAATTATCATGACAATCTTTCTTTACGAGGACAATCTATTTTCCGGTTATTTTCACTGCAAACCCTAACATCTGAGTGATCCTAGATTGGTTCCTTCTGGTTTCCTTCCTGTAGTCCCAATAGGATGGTTTCTACCTTGAGTGGGAAAATTCTGCTGGAGTTTACTTTTTCCATACGTGTTACTGATTTGAAAAGACTTGGCTTTATTTTTAAATGCAAAGGGCTTACTCTTCTTTCATTGTTCAATTTTCTACCTCTTCTTTTCTCAAATACTGTGCAAGTTCTCAGACTTGTGTTTCCTATGTTCATAATAGAGTCTTGCATTGTGAAAAGTTTCTTCTAGATCCTTTGGGAATTCAAACTCAAGTTTTTCCCGAAAGTACTAAGGTAAGCAACTCATAAATCTATAGATCTTGATATTCTCTTCCTTGATGTATGGAACATATCACAATAATTATAAGCACTTATTGATGAGATCATCCATAGTCATCTGGCCCATATTGAGCTCACAAAATTCCTTTATCTTTTTATCATAGAATCTCTTAGATAGGTACTTCTTTCTAAACAACTCCTTAAACTCTTTCCATCTAATTTTATTTTCTTTGATTCCCTTGGTCAGTTTTAGGTCCTGCCACCAGATGGATGCTTTGGTTTTAAGGTTAAACACAACCGGTTGAGCTTCCATATTACTGTCAAGGTTATATATTTGGAAGTATTTCTTCATTTCTAAAAGCCAAGCTTCATCTTCCTCACCTGTCTTCACCAGGGTAATTTTTAGGGGTGAAATTTCGTCAATTGGCTATTTTTGGGGCTTTTAAAAAAAAAAACAATTCGCTATTTTGTCATTTTAAGTCTCTAATATTGCCTATATTTACATAAAATATGTTTTTTTATCATAATATTCGCCAAAATTTACACGATTCAGTATTAAATTGTATGTTTCATATTTAATATTCGCCTACCTATCTATATACATGTTTTGTCAATCCAAAATAATCGCCTAGGATACTATACTTAAGTATAATATTAGAATCCTTAAAAAATACTGTGGTCTTCACCTCACCGTTAAAAGTGGGTGGTTTATATTATTGGGTGGTTCACTGGAGAATTATTGTTTACATTTTTTCTTGGGTGGGGATCGCATCAAACTATCACTTTTCAAGTTGTCAGAGATAGCTTCTTCACTACTAGAGGAGTTGTTTCCTACATTAAGTTGGAGCTTAGATTTCGGTTCCTTGTTTCTGGAACCTTTTCATTTAGATGATTTCTTGCCCCCATTACTAGAAGCGTGAGAAGGTTGCACATTGTTCCTGTTTTTATTGAGTTTATGTAACAGCATAACATTTTTTTCACGATGTTCCTCCAAATATTTTATGTTGTCGGCCTTGAAACGATGCAACTCTACCTGTAAGTTTCTTACTATTTCCATCATTGTCGAAGGGGTTGATGTATTTCGATCTGTATTTAACTCGACCCACATATCTTCTTCTAAATGTGGTCTATTCTCCACCCCGTGTTGATTGGGCACCTCACCCATCATTCCAGATGTTTCTAGTTTCTAAATTATTCTAAGAGTCTCGTCTTCTTCCTGCTGTATGTTCACATAATAGTTCATCAGTTGCATTTAAATTTCTTAGTGGCATAACTAAGTCCATAAGGTCCAAGTGTTGCAACCTCGATCTGATACAATTTTGTAACGTGCCCTCAACACTTTTTTTTAAATAACTCAATGATATTCATACATGTGTATTTCCCTGATGAGAATTGAGAAATAACACCTACCTTCATTGGGGTTTGTGCTTGTGTATTTCCCTGATGAGAATTGAGAAATAACACCTACCTTTGTTGGGGCTTGTGCTTATCTTGCTCGTCTAGACATGCTCCATATAGATATATTAATTTGCATCTAAGTATTTATATACATCTGGAGATCAACCCTTACCATTTTATTTCACAGATATACATGTAAAACTATGCATAAATACCAATCTACTATTATATGCATAATTGCAAGTGATGTCAATATTTGCATTCATATACGCATATTTATTTCAACTATATACATAGACGATATTATAAATGTGTCAACATAATCACGACATTGTATCCACAACCATTATGTAATTAAACCAATTATATATATATATATATATATATATATGCACTATATTATAATTATTATTACATATATGGTTATGAATAACTATTATAATTGTATGCATATATCTATCCTCTGTTACACACACAATCACAATCAAACTATTTTAATTATCCCTTTGTACACCCATTGATCCAAATATGATTATTAACAAATCCTTAATTGATATCCATGATTAATAATTACACAATTCTTTCTCTTTCTCTCTCTCTCCCACACACACATATCTATGAATTGGTATAGTAATACATTGTTATATATGAAGCTATAGGAGTTTGTTAATAATGGTGTGTGTATATATATGAATTGGTATAATAATGCATTGTTATATATGAAGCTATAGGGGTTTGTTAATAATGGTGTGTGTGTGTGTGTGTATGTATATACATATACATATATATATATATATATGAGTTATAAAATATTGCAAAATAAGTTTATATAACAATCGTTTAACTCAATTGATGGAGGAAACAAGAGCATATATTATTAATGCAAAGGATTGGGCTCATGCTTATCTGTTAGCAACAAGCCCATTTTCTAATTGCACCCTTATCCATGCATATATACTTGGATTTCTCCCATAATAACGCACACAAACGAGGTAAAAGCACTCGTTAATAGAGACATGTGTCATGACCCTGCATTTCATAAGAAATTTGGTAGCCTTGGCGGTTGGCTGTTGGTTGGAGCCTTAGTCGAACGGATGGTGTACTAGCGTGTTGGATCGTTAGGAGGACCAAGGAGGATGATGCGAAGAATCTGTAGTTTGTGTAAGCGTAACACTCGGTTAAAACAATTCGTGTTGATGGATGCTACAGGGACACATCAATATGTTAGCATGTGGTTGGACTTGGCAGGCGGCAAGGACAACACCCTCAAGGCATCCTCAAGGATTGACACTAGTTGAGCTTGCGTTGCATTAGGAAAGTTGTCGGTTGTCCAAGTGTTGGCTCAGGGGAGAACATGCGATGAGATTGCATGGTCTAAGGTTGGGTGGCGATGTTGTTGGATGCATTGTATACGGTGAAATGAGCACTTACATTCCGCACATCTCGATGGTATTTGATGCAGGTTTGGTCAAGCTGGTTTCAGTAAGGTGTAGTCCAGGTGATACTTGCGGTTGATGGCCAATCCCAACTAGCAATAGCACGCTGGTGTCGCGCGTGTCTAGGCTTTCGGACGGTATGGGACGCTCGAGAGGGATAGAAAAATATTAGGCCCGTGACAACATGCTCCACGCTTTAAGGCGGTCAATCTTAGAAGGGTCGTGCCTCATTAAAGCTAACGAGAGGGTGTCGTTTATGGCATTTACAATCTACAAGGGAAAGGGGTCTTTCCCCACGGGAAAGATGTTTCCCTATCCCAACAAGAAAAAGCCAAAAATTGCCCATGCTTTTCTATACGGCTTTGGCTCTCACGAGTTACGTATTCATTCATTGGTTGATCATTTTGTTCGATGCGTGGGCCTCTAAGGGAAGAGAGCCTCTGCAACACAAGAGATTTTTCCCTCCTTCGACATCAATTCAAGCCTTCTAATGTAAGCTCGTCTCTGCGTTGAGTTTACTTGTGCTTGACTTGCATGTAGACATTGGGATTCAGTTCACAGTGATCATTGTTATGGTTCTGGAATGGATCGATGGGAAAGCTCTAACTCCATTCACAAGTAAATAGGGGGATCCCTACTCCCTTACAATATCGTTGTTTTGTATTATTTTGTCATTGTAATTCGAATTGATGATACTAATGTTTGTTGCGTTGCATACATAGGTGGTCACCGATTGATGGCCTTAGCCACCAAGGTGAAATCCACCAACCAACAGTTCTTCCATCGAAAATTCGGTTGGCTTCCACTCTCATTGGATCTTTGGCTTGCCTCGCCAAGTGAGATTTGACATGAGCATTATTCCTGGCGGAGGAGGTTTGAAATTCCCAACGATCCACGAGTCGTTCTATGGATTTGTCTTAGTCATTATCATTTTGAATTCTTTTATAGTGACTGCTAAAGGACTTTTGATAAGACTCTTTCAGTGTCATTATTATTTGGATTGATTATGCTCTTTTCAGTTTTGATATTGAGGGTATAAATTCTCCCCTTATCATTGTTTACTATATTCAAATTTCTTTTAGATGCCATGATGCTCATACTTAAGAAAATAATAGGTATCATTTATATGATATATAGCATGTCAAGGCCCCCAATGGGAAGCTTGATCCTCCGATGAAAGGACCCAAACTAATTTTCTTATTTTGCAATCTCTTTTATTAAATACAATTTCACAATTAATGTGCATGTGATCTATACACAAGGATCCATGCTTGAACTGGTCGACATCATGGTCTACTCAAACCCATGCCCCAAAATTTTCACATCCATTAAGAGATGCAATAGTATTATGGTTTTTATATAAATAAGTTACAATTTATATCTTTAGAGCCATCGAGCTTAGTCAATTAAATAATCACAATGTAATATAAGGAGCCTTTAAGAACTCCAAGATACACTCTTTGTTTTACTTGCTCTTTCTCGTTATATACGATAGTTTATAGAAACATAGGGATGTGGTCCCTGTTTGTAGTTTACATGGGGATCTACATAAAACAATCATTATAATTACTTATGTAGTTTCATGATTTACAATATAACAATTATTATTGTAGTTTCAGGATTTACAATATACCAATCACTACAGTTATAACCATTGCAACAACTTTTTACAATCTCCAATTAATCAAAGTATGAGTTTATCTAATGTAACTCTTTTATGCATGCTATGCTATCAGTATTTGATTATCAACTTTATGTACAAACATAATCATGCCACTTAACAATATTTTACTCACATGCATGCTATACTACAATCTTTGTTTATCAACTTTGTATACATAACTTAACATGCAAGTTATATAGGCAATCTATATTTATCAGTCTTTAAGTACAAAACTCAACATGCATACTATACATACAATCTTTGTTTATTAACTTTATGTACAGAACTCAACATGCAACAATTAACAAGTTTATACTAGCTTTCACCTACACATGCATATTTATTTGAAAATAATAACTACTATACCACAAAATAGTAGTATTGTATACTTATCAAAACAAGAAGTATATTTCCAGCACTATTTTATAACAATAATTTCCTGCATGTTACCATGTCTCATAGAAATAGATTCAAAACTAGAATAGTTGTAGTTAAACAAATACATAAACAAAACCAAGATATTGTACTTATATGTTTTGTATTCATAGTCTTCTTCTACAAACCATTGTTGGTCAAACCACGATACACCTAACCATAGACCGCAAGAAACAAATAAACTCTCTATTTTCACACAGTCACTCCCTAGCCAAGTCTTGGTCTCTCTAGGATCTAGATTTTAGTTTTTTCTCAGGGTTATTTAGATCTTAGCTTTCAGATCTAGTGTCCACCAACTAGAAGATACAATCCCTTTGGATTCCACCTTACACTATAGAAGTACTCACAGTAGCAATTCTCAAAGGATCTATCTATATGGCCACTAGCTATCCAAGGTTTGTTTTTCCAGTCTTCCATGGTTCATTCACACAGAGAGTCCTCCTACCAAAAACAACCAGACAGTACTCTTACCAAAACAAATAGGAAGTACTCTTTCCAAAATAGTACTCCAAATTTCGGTACAATTAATATTAATGTACAAATCAAGTTTATTAAACTTTTGGTACAAGAAAAAAGAAAACACATTGTAGGATATTTCTCTTACTACATAAGAAGATCCCAAGGGAACACATGAATAAATTACTATATAAAAACTAATTGAAGTTCGAAGTTGAATTATAATAAGGGTCTACAGAAGAACCTAAAGGAATGGCAAAGGAAGAGAATAACACATTGGTAGGATCAGGGGATCATTTGAATTATGTAATATAATTTCATCCCCTCATAAATTCCATGTCTCAGGCTCTTTTATTATCAAAAGTATTTAGGCAGCATGGAGGAAGGTGGTTGGCCTCGTGAGGTGGAAGATGTCAGGTATCGAGCAGGATGGGATTTGGCATGAAGATCAATATGGAACTGGAAGGTGCAAGGCACATGTATTTTGGACATCTGTCTATTTCAAGGATGACGACTGAGTAAGAAAAGTACTTACTATTGGAGGGATTTGTGGAATGTTAGTACCTGAATCTGGAAGGACTGGAGATCCATTGGTCATGAATTTTCCTCATTTTCTATGGATATGCATGCTATTATGGAGATTATCATCCTCATTCCACATGAGGAACCGTTCAAAGTGAGTATATATATGCTTGTCCCTTTTTGGCATTATTGGGAATGGATTTTTTGGCATTCCTTGTTTCAATACGATTCTCAGAGTTTGTACATTCCTCTTCATAAGCAACATCAATTTAGCCCCATTCTTAATTCATGATGGGTGTCTAATGATGCAGAGAGAAGGTGGTTCAAGAGATTGCATAATGTGTGGTTAATTCAGGTGAGCTACAAGCTTTGGGTGTTTGCATGCCTAGTGATTTACCAAGGCCTTCCTACCAAGGAACGACTTGCAAAAATTGGTCCCTCGGACGAGCTTTTCCCTTACTTCCTCAAGATGGAAACAATCAAGCATCTCTTTTGGGAATGATATTTTGCTAGGTCTTGTTGGTAGTTTGTTCATTCTAATCCCGCAACCTTTCTGCAAGGGAGGTTACATTGGGGCCAACTTCTACTTGGTGATGTTGGAGCTCTAGTTCGGTCTTCAATCTGTGGTGTTTAGCATTGCCTGAGGGTTTCAACTTTGTTTGTTCCTTGGAATATTTGATGCAAATACGTTTTTGAAAATGAGATTAGATATTTTGTTGTGTTTTGTTAGCTATGGAAAGATGAGGTGCGAATGCAGCTGTTAGCTAAATGTTTCCTGTTAAGAAAGAGGCTAAGGGATTGGAGCCACATGTATCCTTTGATTTTATTGATGTTTTAGTCTCTCTAAGAAAGAGGATGTAAATCTTTATAGTTTTTTTGGTTTCTTTATGGATGAGGATGTGGTTGCCTCTGTGCATACCCTTCTATTGTATTATATTTTATCCTTTATAAATATTTAATGTAATGATAGGTCTGAATTCTACTTTATACTAGTACTCATAATTAAATGAACATGGATATGTATTTTTAGGAATAACAGTATGTAGATAGTAAATGAGAACTTTTTGGTTTATATACTGAACAATAATTTTTGAACAATTCCTAAGAAGCTATTAACCTTTCCACCATATTGATTAATCTTAGATAGAACATGAACAATCTCCTAATAAGCACTTAGATCTAGAATACACACAAGTATTTAAACAAAAAAAATTAGAATAAGGAACATATAATGCAAGTACATGCCTAACCAAAGTAGTATTAATTTCCAATGGATTATGCTAATTTACACATAAAAGTTAGCTAGCTTCCTAACATATATTTAGGACAAGAAAAATATAGTAATAAAATAAAAAATTAGATAACACTATATACATATTTGAACTGCAGCGCTTGTAGACGAAACTACAGTTGGAACAACCACGTTCCACCCAACCGTAGACCACCGAGCAACCAAAATACTTGCTCTATAATCACCTGCTAGCATAAACCATGTCACCATAGGGGCTAACACCCTGCTCTTAGCTACAACATAAATATTTTCCCACAGAGAACTCTTATCTCAATTAATTGGAACCAACTCTTACTCGCATAGCAAAGCTCACAACTTGGGACAAATGCCTAACACATCAAAGGTGCTCACAAAACAATTTCTCATGCATACTAGGCAACGCCTTTCCCTCACAATATGCATATCAATACTTATTTTCCTAGGTCTTCCTCAAGGCCCAACTTTCCGTCCTTGGGAATTGGTTGGCCTTGGATCCCCTCCTAGATATTAGGGGGGTGGTTCCTCCAAACAATTTCACAACATTTGTTATCCTCTTCTCTTGAGCAGCATGTGTATGTTCCCCACCTATGGGGTCATGGTTTATTGAGTTCTAACATGATTGTTCCAATTGTACCACATCTTTATTAAAAGTGTTTTACATTGCCTTTCACATTTTCCTTCTCACGAGGCCAAATGGCAAGTTGTTAACTTTCACAAATTCAAAATTAATAATAACATATTTTCATTTAGTCTTCAAATTCCATTTTTCAACCTTAGTCAAAATAAAATCAAAGCATGGTGGACATTATAATGCCAAGGTCATCAAGGCACGACCATGAGCATCAACACACTTACTATGGACAAGCATGGAACTAGAAAGGAAACCAATATGAAGGGCACATGGACAACTAAAAGCAATGCTTGGAGATATCAAAGTAGCACATCGTTAACATGAAACCAAAGGAGCAACTCGAATCAAGATTGAGGTGATAAAGAGGCAATTAGACCCCATCTCTACATTTCAATAAGATGTAGCCCAAGTGCTTGAGGTCGAACCTCAGGGCATCCAAATAGGAGTAAACACATAGCCATTCCCATGAGGGAGGCGTAGACTGGTGTTTTACTAAAGACATTAGTACACAATCTATATATAAGGAACAAACCACTAACCTAGGATCGAACCCCATAGACCAAGCCACAATGAAAAATCACATTAATAAGTAAAGCTAAAACTCACCTCTAGACATATATAAACTCGGGATTGGCAACATGTTTTCTACATGAAATTCATAAATAGAATCCAATGTTGTCAATAAGACCCTACGCCATGTAGGAAGAGATGCTTGTGCTTGGTACCAATTGACCACATGGCTTAGTATACCATATTATATGGCTTCCTCACATGTTTCAAAGACGACACATATGAAGGGGGATGAAATGTAATGTACTTAGGGAGGATAATGAGAGGTACTTTGAAAATTATAATGAATGTAATGTCAATATGTCCACTTGGTAGTTGATGGGTAGTAAATATAGCCACTAGGTAGTTAGAAGAAAAAATGTAAAATAAGAGGTAATGGACAAATGAATACTCACGAGATAGTATAAAGACACCGTGTCATTGTATGGAGTAAGTTGGATGTAGGTATTCCATTGTAACAAGCCCAATAATTGCTTCCATAAGGAATAATTAATAATGTTACCCTACTTTAAAAGTTTTCTCTACATATTGTGTTTATTCTCTTGTTATCTTTTATGTGAATCTATTATTTAGTAATCACATCTTCACATCTATCAAGATACATAACTATAAGGATCTCTACTCCATATATAAATAAATGTGTCATGAATTCCTCTTATTTTTAAAATATATTTTTACAATTTTACAACCTATTTGATAATTTATTTAAAACACTTTATTATGCTATACTTTTTTTCTTCTTTTCTATATTAAATTATAATTTAAAAGTTAGTGTACTAACAAGTATAAATGAGCCTAATCTACAACATGAGCAATACTCAACAATGTGCAATACCTGCTGCACCATATACCCGCTGCTACTGAACCCGAGCTGGATCTGCTGTATTTGAGCACATAATAAACCAGCATTGTACTGTGATAATGTGATAATATCTATCAGAACAAGACTAGGCAACTATCTCAAATGGGCTTGTGTCAAAGCCTGACAAGGAAAAGTAACCATGTGATAGATGGTAAATCCAAATGTCTGTCCCCTAAAATGTGATAACATAGAAATTATAATTTCTAAAAATATATATGTATAAGTGTATTTAGAAATTTTACAACCTATTTCATAACACTTTATTATACTATATTTTTAATTCTTCTTTTCTATATTAATTATAATTTCTAAAAATATATATGTACAAGTGTATTTTTTCTAAAATTATTCATTTTTTCCACCATAATCCATTCCTAAATAAAATAAAAAATAATATTTTTATAATTTCTAATATTATTCATTTTTTCCACCATAGTCCATTTCTAAATAAAATAAATAATAATATTTTTATAATTTTATTAGTAGGAAAACTTTTATTAAATTACTTGAAACTTTTTTTTTTAAGAATTCTAGCAACGCAACATAATATTTTTTTAAAAATCCATTTTTTCTGCTCTTCAAATTGTATTGTGATTCTAAACATCCATTTTTTGAAAATTTAAAGGTGGTTAATTGAAATTTTAAGAATATTTTATGCACGGCCAAAAACACAGTCCAAATTGAAATCGTCGAGCGCTTTTTTTTTTAACTTTCAGGAGTCAAACATTTCCATTGACAAACTTTCACATATGGTGGATTGGAGAATTCTGCGGTCCTTATTTTACTTTAGATGGATGTGATACCAGTGGCTCGTGATGGTTCATATAGATAATGTAATATGGAGGACATTTGTCGGCGTTCCCATAAACAAAGCGTTTAACCTAAATCCAGTAAACTGGCAACCGTGCACATGTAAATTTACAAAGCATTGAACTAAATCAAGTAAACTGTAAACCGTACACATTGGAAGAATATATTTAATCCATTTTAAGTAATCCGTACTCTGTGTCACGTGAACGAAGCGGAAATGAAGAGGGAGTTGGTCCCCATAAAGTAAGTTTTGATTGCCACTGGAATTCGTACTGTGGATTTTCTACAGATTAGTATATTTTATTGCATTACAGATATGAATACAAAAGGTTTCTCTGGTTGTAGGACCATCGTATATGACAGGTCAGGTGGGAAACTGTACTGATAATAGACTCAGCCACGCCGACATGCCCAAATTTAGACGGAATAGATGTGGAGATCCATGCCACATTATTGTTTCTTTCCAAATATAATTTCTTTCCAAATAAGAGTCAGAGTTTTGGGAATATTTCTGTAATCGTATTGGGTTAGGTACCATCTTATAAGCCTTTATTGGACAGAGATTTTCATCGCATGGGTTACCATCAGAAGCCTTTATTGGACAGAGATTTCATTGCAATAGCTATTTCTTTTCTGTTCTGTTCAGCCCCGATCTGAGAGTCTGCGAGTGATTGTTTGGGGGAAAAAAGAAAGAGGGGAAACAAGAATGGTGAGAGGAAAGACCCAGATGAAGAGGATTGAGAACACGACGAGCAGGCAGGTTACGTTTACTAAGCGTAGGAATGGTTTGCTGAAGAAAGCTTACGAGCTCACGGTGCTCTGCGATGCAGAGATTGGACTTATGATTTTCTCGCCGAGAGGGAAGCTCCATGAATTCGCCAGTCCCAGGTATTTGCTCTTTGCTTTTTGTTGTATAGATGTTTGATTGTGCTCTTTTATCTTTTTAGCACGTCGGCTAGCTGTCTGATTTGTAAACGGTCACAATGATTGATAATACTCAATCAAGGGTTTTGGTCATAATGTCTAGTTGTCGACTGCTCAATGGTATAGTTATTTAGGATTTTGGAAGACTTGGTTTTATTTTTTTGGCTACTGTACGGCCCTCCCGAGAGAAGTTTGGTAGTGCTGTTTAGTTACACCAGGTTGCTTTATGATATAGTTAATTCATCCTTGATAGGGCTGTAGATAGATGGTAGGAGTTTATTGCAACTACTCCAAGTTTTATTCTTTTCCTTGATGGGGTTCTAGATGGTAGGAGTTTATTACAACTACTCTAAGTTTCATTCTTAACTCTTATCTTATTTTTGTATGGTTAAAACGGAAAGGGTCACTGAAGCGATATGACCTCATGATACGAGTCTAAGTTCCATTCTTAATTCTTATCTTATTTTTGTATGGTTAAAAATGAAAGGGTAACTGAAGCGATATGACCTAATGATATAATTCTAAGGAGGGCCAGAAAAAGATAATAGCACTTCTGGGTGCACAAGCAGCGTACAGTATAATACAAGTAGACAATATCACAATCACTTAGGCCAAATGGTAGCTAACCCAGGACGATGCTGCAAATGGTATTTATAACCGAGGACAATGACTACCCGCTATGCAGCCATTGTTATTATTAAACTAAGGGTACATTTTCCTGATTAGGGTTTGATATAATGCAAGCCTTTATCAGATTAAGCATACCATTACCCGATTAGGGTGCGCATGAAATCAGGCTATATCTAGATAGATGTTTGCAGTCCCGTAACAGAAATAACCCTCGCATAAGATCCACAAACCTTGCTTTTTACTTAAAGACGATGGGTGTTTTCTTTTTATTTAAAGACGATGAGTGTTTTTGTCACATGAATCCAAGTTATTACATCGATAGGTGTTTAGATATTATCTGAGATTTTGGACTTCTTTGAGTGGATTAACAAGATTAAGCTGAGTATAAAAAGTGTAGAGTGGGGTTCATTTCATGGTGGTAGTATCTTGTTATGCTCAAATGCATCTTGATTAAGATTACATAAGCTTCACTAAAGCGGTAGTTAAGAAAAGGGGTGTGTTTTCTTTTTTTTTACGTGTAAAAAAGTCATACTACTGATATTCATTATAATCGAATCAAATAGTACAATATTCATAATTCTGCAAGCAAACTTATGTGCAAACTATAGCCAGAGTTTAGTTACAATGTTCATAAAAAACTGCAAAAATTTCAACAATATCAAACCAACAATTCCCATGTATCATGTCATAGTCCTGCTCAGTTAATAGTAGTCAAACAGGTTGACCATCTCCCTGTCACAACTATATTTTTCCAAGTATTCTTCCCAAAAGACAACACCTTCAGCTTCTCCATGTGCTTTCTTAGAAAGTTCATCAGCAATAGTGTTGTGTTGACGGTAGACATGTTCAAAAGTGACGTCTTTAAAATGTTTGATTTTTTCCTGAATTGTGCTACACCAATGTTGCAATGATATGACATTTAATTGGTATTCCTGAAGTGCCCACTTTATAGTCACCCTGGAGTTGCCAAATAGAGTCAGATTCTGTAATCCCATGATAGTAGCCACGGTAATAATACACCAAAGCCCAACTAATTCAGCTTTGGTATTTGAGCCTGTACCAACGTCCATCTTAAGTGTAAAGTAATGATCTTTGTTGATAAAAATCACCCCACCAACAGCACAGGAGCCATCAATGGATGATCCATCAAAAAACCCAACAGGTTTATGACAATTAAAGGAAAAAGAGCCGAGAACTCTAAATAGTATTTGTTTTTATGTTTATATTAATTAGTTTAATATTTACTTTACTTTAATATTTATATTAATTATTTTAGTCTTTGTTTAACAACCAACTATCTCCACAAAATTAAATGATTGGCTATACCTATCGATGTTCACCCACCACTTTACTTGTAAATGTGCTAGTTATGTATCGAACAGAGATGCAACCTTTTCAAAATTAATCGAAGTTTCTCCATGCTATGGAAAAGAAAGAAGCTGAATATGATATCCATGCTATGGAAAAGAAAGAAGCTGAATATGATATCCATGCTATGGAAAAGAAAGAAGCTGAATATGATATCCAATCATATGCAATCATATGCAGATCAAAGCAGGCCTCATCTACACAGATATCTGCAGTTTCGTAGCAAAAATAACCCTAATAACGTTTACTAATCTCCTTTATTTTCTTAAGGACGAGATGAAGCTTCTGCGAAGGAAATCAGAGTTATGGAAATAGAAAAAGCATTAAAAAGCTGAAGATGAAACCCCAGATACATGCCGCTTTTGCCAGCTTGATCCAGTTCAACTTGTTATGGCCAAAGAAAAAGGCTAGAAAGACGCTGAAGATGATTTCAACCCGATGTTAGCAATACTGTAACCAAAAAAATGATAAGGTCCTGTTCTCCTTAAAAATTACCACTACGTAGACATGAATTCTCTGAAGGTCCACAATTTTTTCCCTAGGCTCTCGCCAAGTCAATCAAAGTCTGGTAAGGTCCAGAGTTGTTATTTTGGTTTGTTTTTCTGGAGCTTTTCGCCAAGTCAATTAAAGTCGTGGAAAAAGAAAAAAAAAAAAATGTAAAAATGATACCACGACACATGTTGCTTTTGCCAACATAATTCAAAGTTGGCCATGTTATGGGAAAAGGACTCAAGATGTCGAGAAGATAATATTAACCAGGTAATCCAAGTTCTCCATGTTATCTAAAAAGGACTCGAGACGTCATCAAGAAGATGACATCAACCAGATGGAGGTCAAAAAGAGGCTTCATGTACATAGATGTTTGTAGTCTTAACCCTCATAAGATTCGTAATATCGAATCGTTGTTTATTTTTTGTAACATAGGGGAAGCTTTTGCCGAATCAATTTCATTTAATTTCCAAGTCATGATATCCAACAGGAAGTAGCCCAATAATAAAGAAACTGAAGATTATAAAAGAGCCTAGTTTTAAATAGCACAATGAAATGAAACAACACAGAAAACAAGAGAGAAGCTTTTAATCAAACACAGGAAAAGAAAACCTAATTGTTTATTTCCCATTGATCTTTAGACTTCACAGCTACATACTTATATAGATTACATTGCATAGAAATAAAGGCATTATTTACATGCCGTAAAATCAGCTGTAGGTTGCTGTACAGTTCTGCAAATTATTTAATTCTTCACATGCATTAACATGCAGTGAAGTTTGCTGCAAATTTATTTAATAAACACCTGCAACCTAAAATAGACACTGTCAAATTCTGCACAGCATCAATTATCAACATACCCCCCCTTGATGCTGAGAGGGCTCACAATAAGATCTCTGAGAATAAAAAACTGGGCCTTTGAGACTGCCTTAGTGAAGATGTCTGCTAGTTGTTTTTGAGTGTTGATGTATTTCAATTCAACTTGCTTCTTTTGGACCAAATCTCGAATAAAATGATACTTCAAGTCAAAATGTTTTGTCCTGCTATGATGTACTTGGTTCTTGGCCAATTTGATGGCACTCATATTATCACAAAAAATTACTGTAGGTTGAATTTGTTTTTCTTCAATTTTTTCAAGAACTTTTCTAAGCCATAATGCTTGTGTGCCTGCTGAGGTGACTGCAACATATTCTACTTCTGTAGAAGAAAGAGAAACTATACTTTGCTTCTTTGAGCTCCAAGTGATCAAACCGGAACCAAAAGAAAAACAGTTACCAAATGTAGACTTTCTATCATCCAAACTACCTGCCCAATTAGAATCACTGAAGCCAACCAATTCAAAACTCTTAGAAGTATAGTAATGAATGCCAAAATTTATAGTTCCTTTCACATACCTCAGAATTCTTTTAGCTGCATTCATATGCATTTCAGATGGCATTGTCAAAAACCTAGAAACAAGTGAAACTGAATAAGCAATATCAGGCCTTGTGTGTGTTAGAAACATTAAGCTTCCAACAATACTTCTGTAAACTGTCTCATCAGCCATTTCAGCACCATCATCTCTACACAACACAACTCCATGAGCATTTGGAGTAGGATATGGTTTGCAATCAGCCATATCAAATTTCTTCAACATATCCTTTGCATACTTTGTCTGACAAATAAAAATTCCATCTTCACTTTGATAAACTTCCATTCTAAGAAAATATTGCATGAGGTTTAAATCTTTCATCTCAAACTCACGCATCATAGCAAATTTGAATTCATCCTTTATCTTAGAACTGCTACCCATATACAACAAAATCATCAACATATAAACTGACAATAAGAATATCATTACCTTCTTGTTTATAGTAAAGGGTAGGTTCACTCTTACTTCTTTTGAAGCCATTCTCTTGAAAATATCCATCAATCCTGGCATACCAGGCTCTTGGTGCTTGCTTTAGGCCATACAAAGGCTTTTTCAACTTGTAGACTTGATGTTCTTTTCTTTGCACTTCAAAACCCTGTGGCTGTTCCACATAGACTTCCTCTTCTAAGTACCCATTCAAGAAGGAACTTTTCACATCCATGTGATGAATGCTCCATTTCTTTTGTGCTACCAATGAAATCAACATTTTGATAGTCTCTTGCCTTGCTACAGGTGCAAAGGTTTCTTCATAATCAATGCCATACTTCTGTGTGAATCCCTTAGCAACTAACCTTGCTTTGTGTCTTTCAATAGTCCCATCACTGTTATACTTTGTTTTGTAGACCCATTTAGTACCAATTTTTTTCTTATCATGTGGAAGATCTGTAAGCTCCCAAGTATCATCCTATGAATTGAATCTATCTCTTCCTGCATAGCTTGCACCCAAACCTCATTAGTAGAAGCTTCTTCGAAACTTGATGGCTGAAAATCAACTTGTGAAAATAAAGCAAAATTTACAGTCTCACCTCTTGGATTTTCTTCATGTGCCAGACTTGTATTTCTCTGATAAATTTCATTCAAGCTTCTCACCTTCCTTGCGGTACTTGGACTTGAATATGGAGAACTAGATGAGGGGCTACTTGGTGGATTTGTAGCATTTGGAACTGAAACATTAGTGGGATTTTCATTATTAATATCATCAATAATATCACCATCCAAACCAGATTTTGATTTCTCAACATGGTCTTTTTGATGGCCATAAACTCCCCCTTCATAAAAAATTACATCTCTTGACACAACAATGCAATTGGTGAGAGGATTATACAACTTGTAAGCCTTACTTTGCTCACTATATCCAACAAAAGTGCATGCTTCACTTTTTGGATCTAACTTTTGTCTCTTTTGATCAGCTACATGAACAAAGGCTAAACAACCAAAAACTTTGAAATGATTAACATTAGGCTTTTTCTCATACCATGCTTCATAAGGAGTCATCATGTGAAGTGCACTAGTGGGACTTCTATTGAGAATATACACTGCTGTAGCAACTGCATCACCCCAAAAGGAATTGCTTAGTCCTTTGGTATGTAACATACTCCTAGCCATTTCCACCACTGTACGGTTCTTTCTTTCAGCTACCCCATTTTGTTGAGGTGTGTAAGCAGTGGTGAGTTGTCTTCTAATGCCATTCATATCACAAAAATTTTGAAACCTCTTGAACAAAATTCTCCTCCATGATCTGTCCTTAACCATTTTATTTTGTAACCACTTTCATTTTCTACAAGGGCTTTAAACCTCTTGAATGTATCAAATGCTTCACCCTTGCTTTTCAAAAAATAAACCCAACACATTCTTGAGTAATCATCAATAAAAGTAATGAAATATGATGACTTACCCAAACTTTCTGTCTGCATAGGACCACAAATATCAGAATGAACTAGCTGAAGTGGATAATGGGCCCTCCATGCCTTGCCTCTAGGAAATTTATCTCTTGCATGTTTTCCTTTAGCACATCCTTCACAAACCTCTTTGTGCTCTTCAACCTTAGGCAAACCATAAACTAATTCTTTGGATGTTAGAAGTTTCAAACTGTGAAAATTCAAATGACCATACCTGATATGCCACAACCAACCTTTGTCCTCATATGCCATATTAGCAAGGTTGATGCTACTTTCTCCAAACTTCAATGGGAACATCCTATTCTTTGACATAGGCACAACTATAACCACCTTATTGCTTTGATTCTTATCATAAATTGTGCATTGTCTATCATCAAACACTATTCTTTAATTCTTTTCACACAGCTGCCCAACACTTAATAAATTATGCTTTGACTGTGGAGTGTAATAAACATCTTTAACACTTTTCATGCCTTCTTGTGTATGGACTGCAATATCTCCTTTTGCAGAAACCTCTAAGGTTTTTTCATCACCAAGTTTGATATTAGATTTGAAACTTTCATCCATTGTAGAGAAAAGCTTGCAATTTCCTGTCATGTGGTTAGAACAACCTGAATCTAAATACCAAACATCTTTAACTGTATTTTCAGTTTTTCCATAAGATAAAAACAAATTGTTTGGAGAAGCATCATCACCCTCTTGAGCATAATTAACACTTTTGTTTTCTTTTAATCTGCAATCCATTTCAAAATGACCATACCTTTGACAATGATAACACTGGATGTTTCTCTTATCAAATCTGCCTCTACCTCTTCCTCTGAAACCACCTCTTCTTCCTATCTCCTATTGGAAAAAATTGATATTGACCTTTACCTTGGGCTTGGTTTCTTCTGGAGCTAGAACTAGCGTCTGCATTCTTTGTAATCTGTAGCTTTGTGGAAAAAGCTTTCTCATCACTTTCTCCAAATGAATCTCTCACTCTCTCTTCATGAGAAATAAGAGATCCAACTAGGTGATCAAAGTGAAGGTTAGTCAAATCCTTGCTTTCTTCAATGACTATAGCAACATGGTTCCATCTTGGTGTTAGAGACCTCAACACCTTTTTAATCACAACTTCTTTATCAATAGTTTTTCCTAGAGTAGCCAATTTATTGACATCATTTACTCTTACACAATAATCAATCACCTTCTCACCTTCTTGCATCTTCAAATTCTCGAATTCTGTCCTCAGTGTCTGTAACTTGATAACTGCCTTGGTAAGCTTCATGTAGTGTCTTCCAGGCATTCTGAGCTGACTTTGCTCCTGCAATTCTTGGAAATAACCTCTTATCTAGAGCTATTTGAATATGAAATAAAGCTTGGGCATTCTTCTTTTTGGATTTTCTCTTAGTTGTTTTATCATTGGCTGTAAGTGTGTTCCAATCAGCTGGCTCTTCATAACCTGATTCTACAGTCTCCCACAAATCTTTTCCTGTCAAAAAGGTCATCATCTTGATGCACCAATAATCATAATCACTTCCATTAAATTATGGAATTGGCAAAGAGTTAGAATTTGACATTTTGAACTTTAAACAAAATACCTGCTTTGATACCAAATGAAGATTATAAAAGAGCCTAGTTTTAAATAGCACAATGAAATGAAACAATACAGAAAACAAGAGAGAAGCTTTTAATCAAACACAGGAAAAGAAAACCTAATTGTTTATTTCCCATTGATCTTTAGACTTCACAGCTACATACTTATATAGATTACATTGCATAGAAATAAAGACATTATTTACATGCCGTAAAATCAGTTGTAGGTTGCTGTATAATTCTGCAAATTATTTAATTCTTCACATGCATTAGCATGCAGTGAAGTTTGCTGCAAATTTATTTAATAAACACCTGCATCCTAAAATAGACACTGTCAAATTCTGCACACCAACAAAAACCTAGTAGCCCAAAAAAATTTGAAAGCTAAGAAGAATAAGAATTAAAGATAAAAAGTAGCCCGAGTAGCCCCAAAAGATTTGAAAGCTAAGAAGAATAAGAATTAAAGCTAAAAGTAGCCCAATAGTAAAGAAACCTAGTGAAGGTGGGGACTCGGGAGTTAAATGGTGTGAGGGTGGAAGATCTGTTTTTTGTTTTCGCTAATGTCCTCCCTAGATAATGGTTGCTTTATGATACTAATTAATCCATCCTCGATGGGGCTCTAGATGGTAGGAGTTTATTACAACTACTCTAAATTCCATTCTTATCTTATTTTGTATGTTTAAAACTGAAAAGGTCACTGAAGTGTTATGACTCATGATATAATTCTAAGGAGGGCCAGAAAACTACAATCGAGTGGATACATCTGACAGATATATTCAAATAGCACCTCTTGGTGCTCAAACTGCGTATAGTATGATACAATTACTTAGTCGAAATGGTAGTTAACCCAGGATGCAAATGGTATTTATGACCCAGGACGATGACTACGCCGCACGATGCTGGTCATTGTCAGACGCATACTATTACCATATCCTACCCCCTACTAAGGATTCCATTTCCTGATTAGGGTTTGTCTAATGCAAGCCTTTATCAGATTAACGATACCAGTACCCGATTAGGGTGCGCATGAAATCAGGCTTCATCTGTGCTTCATCTAGATAGATCTTTGCAGTTACTTAACAGAAATATCAGTGGTAAGATCTGCAAATCTTTGTTTTTTCTTAAGGAGACTGGGGGTGGCTTTTTACCAGATTAGTCCATAGTAGTATAATTCGAATATGAATATGGATTTGAGTACGAATAGGATTCAAATACGATACGGAAATAATACATAACCAAAAAATTAGTATGAAAAAATAATGGAATACATGGCTTACAAATTAAAAAAAATATATTTTTAAAATTTTTAAAATTTTAAAATTATAGATAAAGCATTCCATATTTGCATGTAACATTTTTTTTCATTAAAAACAACTTGAAATAGATATCTTAAAACATCTAAATCTAATAACTCATTTATAAATTTAATTATAATAATATTAAATAATTAAAATACCAAAAATAAATTATAAAACAATAAAACAATTTTTTAGTAATAAATTAAAAAATATATATTGTAAAAACTTTAAATTTTTAAAATGTGAAATTAATATTAACTATTACCTTATAATATATGCTTCAAAAATGTATAATCACTATGCAATGGTGGGAAAATTTATCTTATTAGTATTATGCCTATGTTAAATAGTCCATTTTGAACTTCCTAGAATTTTCATACAGGAAAGTCAATATCGCCTAATTATGCTACTATGAATCAGTCCTAATTATTATGGAAAATGAAAAAAGAGGCCAAAAACACTAAGATGATATCAAACAGAGATGCCTTTTTCAACTTAATGCAAGTTTCTCCCTGCCTTTTCCAATTTAATGCAAGTTTCCCCATGCTATGGAGAAAAAAAAAGGAAAATGATATCCAATCTGATGGAGATCAAATCAGGCCTCATCTAAACAGATATTTGCAGTACCGTAACAAAAATAACCCTAATAACGTTTAAAAATCTCTCTTTATTTTCTTAACTTGATGAGCAATTGAAGTTATTGAAATCGAAAAAACATTAAAAAGCTGAAGATGATGCCCAAGAGATATTCTGCTTTTGCCAGCTTAATCCAGTTCAACATGTTATGGCCAAAGAAAAAGGCTAGAAAGATGCTGAAGATGATTTGAGCCCGATGTTATCAATCCTAGTGTAACCAAAAAAATAATAAGGTCCACAATTTTTTGACCTTAGGTTTTTTTCAAGTCAGCCAAAGTCTGATATGGTCCACAATTTTCGGCAAGTCAATCACATTCATGGAAAATGAAAAACATAAACGAGAAATGTGAAAATGATACTACGAGACAAGTTGCTTTTGCCAACTTAATTCTGCATGTTCTCCATGTTATGGAAAAAGGACGCAAGATGTTATCAACCAGGAAAATTCAAGTTCTCCATGTTAAGGAAAAAGTACTCGAGACGCTATCAAGAAGATCATATCAACCAGATGGAGTACAAAAAGAGGATACAAAAAGAAAGGATAAAAAAAGCATATGATGTCTAATAAAAAAAAGCATATGATGATATTAAGTTTCAGCTTACTTAATCCAGTTAAGTTTCATTATAATTTTTAAAGTACTTTTCATTATCCTCCTTAAGTACATTACATTTCATCCCCCTTCATATTGGCCATCTTTGAAACATGTGAGAAAGCCATATAATATGGTATACTAAGCCATGTAGTCAATTGGTACCAAGCACAAGCATCTCTTCCTGCATGACGTAGTGTCTTATTTCTTTGCACCAAGTCTACATAAAAATTGAAAAAAATTCCTAAAGTTCAAAAATAATGTCAATATTAAACCTCACTACACATTTTCTATAAAGTTTTTTCAGTATTGAACTACTCTTCACTCTACTCTTCACTCTAGTTCCCATTCTTTGTATTTTCAATCTCTCTTCTTCATTTATTTTTATTGAATATTACTTGTTGGCTTATACATTTGAACTTTATAACTTACACTACACTTAAAAAAAACTATGAATTCATAAATATATTATTATTACATATGTCAAATGTTTAAATTAAATCTAAACAAACTCTCTATTTTAATAAAGGATCCTATTAAAAGTCGTACAAGGACTTTTAAATTAAAATGTTAGTTCATATAAATCTACTTTGCTTCTAAAACTTATTATACACTTTACATGATGTATAAAATAATTATTCTTCCTTCTGGTGCACCCTCAATAGGGTGGAGGTTAAACATGTGCATTTGTTATGAAAATGCACATATTCAACCACCACCCTCTTCATGAAGGGTGAAGGTGGGGAATGAACATGTTCATAAAGAGGTTAAGCATATGCATTTGTTATGAAAATGCACATATTCAACCATCACCCTCTTCACGAAAGATAAAGACTATCTTTTTGAAAATTAATATTCAATGAGAATTAATGACTATCTTTTTGAAAATTAATATTCAATGAGAGTTAATGAAAGTCTTTTTGAATTAGGATGTCAAAAAAATCCATAAAACTCATAAATTGAAGAATAAAGTTGAAAAATAAAAATAAGGACTAGAGTTGAGAATAGATTAATAATGAATAAACCTTATTAAAAAATGAGCTCATTGCCATATTCTTGCCTTCAAACAATTGGGACAAGGCACCAAACATCTGCTTTGGAGTATTCAATCATGAGACATGAGGGAGCAAGTGATCGTTGATAGAATCTGCAATGATTCTCTTTTCCGTAATCATGTTCTTCGTGTGCCTTGCCTTAGCTTCATCTCCCTTTGGCTCATCAACCTCTTCTTCAACATATTTTTCCAAATCATTCTCTTTTAGAATGGGAAGCACTCTATACTTCCATGCTCAGAAGTTATCAGCCCCTTGAAGCTTCTCATCAAGCGTGGTGTTGTTCGTCATTTTGTCCAAGCTTAAAATATGACATAGATGAAAGTTTTTAGAAATGGAATTTGGACTTACCAGTCAATGCGTTATGCCAGGGTGATCTCCACAAGCCAAAATCAGCTCCAATGTCAACCTGAAAACTACTTAACGTCTAGCCTAGGGTTTTATGAGAAAACCCCAAATTTTCAAACTTTGAATATGGAGAATCTGATCGGGGAGAAGATGCACCCTCCCAAGGCGAGTTGAGCAAACCTTCTTTTCTTCCAGATCTGAGGTTAGAACAGTCCAAAATTGGAAACCCTAATTTATGCAGTTTTTGCATAATTTAGGTCAAAGAAAATTCTCGAATCTAAGATATGACTCCACAGATAGATGCACCCTCCTAGGGTGAGTTCAAGGATGCTAATATTGAGCTTGATATGTGGATGGAAAGGCTTAAAAGTAGAAGCCCTAGTTTCCAACTTTCGAGAGTTGCAATTGTTGCAATGACTTCTTTCAGCACTGCTCTGATACCATGTTGAGATTTAACTTAAGAAGTTATGTTATTCAGAATTCTTTAGACTTTAATTCAATTTATATCATATCATAATAACTGCATGCATAAGGATCACTGAAAGAAAGACATTTACAACATTCACAAAGATTTATCCTGTAAACCTTCTTGGGGAAGAAAACCCAACAGAACTTCTTCAATATAGATTCATCAACAAAGTAATTAATCTATTATTGGTCATTAATTGGTTTACTATTGGTGGTTTACAACCCACTATATAGGGTAACCCATCAGATTTGCCCAAGGTATTATCATGTAATGAAGCCTATTTAAAGGCTTGAAGAACTCCATTGTAAAATGCTTCATGTGGCTCATGTTGGCTGGATTTCCCAAGGCCAATAATAAATTTCTATATGGTGAACTGGTTTTCTTGGTAAAGGATTTCCAAGGTAAAAGTATTGTTCATCTCGTGGCAAAATCAGTTTCAGGTTAGTTTGACATTTTCGCTATAACTTAATTTATGGAACGCTTTAGACCATGAAATTTTGACACGACGGAAGTGAGATATCTGAGTATGCGGGGTCAAAATTTCATACATTGGTTCTTTATGATTTCTGAGATATGCCTCGTGGAAGTTAGGATTTTTGAATTATCCTAAAATTAGTTTCAAACAGGTAAGTTTGGAATTTGCAAGATAACTTATATTTTGAGACATTTCAAAGTGTAAAATTTTGAGGAAACAAAAGCAAGAGATTTGGGTACATGTGGTCAAAATATCATACATTGATTCACTATACTTTCTAAGATATACCCTATGGAAGTTAGGGATTTTGGATGGTCCTAAAATATCAGACATTGATTCACTATACCCTATGGAAGTTAGGGATTTTGGATGGTCCTAAAATCAGTTTCAAACATGTCATTTTGGCATTTTTTCTATAACTTCTTTTCTGGGACCTTTTTGGTTGTGCAATTTTCAGATATCCGAGGAGACGTACAGAAGTACTTTAGGTAAAAATTTCAGACTTTGGTTTGCTATAATTTCTGAGATATACCCTGTGGAATTTAGGGTTTTTGAATGGTCCTTAAATTGATTTCAAATAGGTGAGCTTGGCATTTTCTCTATAATTTCTTTTTTGGGACTTTTCAGGATGAAATTTTCAGGGATCTGAGGAGACATATCAAAGTACCCCAGGTAAAAACTCCAGAATTATATTTGCAAAATTGGATACTTGGCATGCTGTACAAATTTGTTCCTGGGAAGAGGTAAAAGACAACATGATTTGAAAAGTAACCATTTGGAAATTCAAGATTTGGTTAGACCTGATGATGGGAGGAGTAGCAAGCAGACTTAGTGATGGAAATGTGAATGTTATCAGCTTTTGAAGAAGTTATATGTACTAAAGAAAAAATTGTAACTTGAAGGTTGGTGTCGCTCAAACAAAGAGATCGGTGTCTCTTGTTAAGTTGGTGCTTAGTGGTGGGGTTTAGTGTCTCAAGTTGATTGGTGTCTACAAAAATTTGTAAGAGTAGGTTGGTTCCTACTAGGGTTTGTACTAGTGGGTATTGGCGTCTCCAGTAGGTTGGTGCCTACAATTATTTGTAACAGCAAGTTGTTGCCTACAAAGAATTATAAAGATTTTTTTTTTGTTTTCTCTCGAAAGGGTTTCCACGTCAATATTGTGTTTCATGTTTTGAAATTAATATATCCCATATGTGATTGTATTCTTGTGGTTGATGAATGTTTGAAAAAGTAAATAAAATTGTCTTATATTGATTCAACCCCCCTCTCAATATAAGTGTGTGCTCAATAATTGGTATCAGAGCGGGTTCCTTCATAAATAGTTTAACTATTGGAAGGTAGATCTCGAGAGCACACATGATTAGTCATGAAGGTTTCTCTACAAACAAAGCTCCATTGTTTGATGAAACAAACTATGCATTCTGGAGTACAAAGATGTGAACATATCTATTGGCTCTTGGTTTTGACTTTTGGGAATTAGCCGTGACTAGTTATATGGCCCCAAACAATCCACCAATATATGTGGATGGGAAGAAACCTAGTGAGAATAATGTAAAAGCAATGGATGTTGTCCTATGAGGTCTATTGGAATCTGAGTTTGTTAATGTGATGCATTGTGTATCAACAAAATACATTTGGTACAAGCTTCAAAATATCTATGAAGGCAATGACAAGGTTAAGAAGAAAAAGATCCAAATTTAGAGGATAGTTTGAGGGTCTGAAAATGAAAGATTGAGAGAATGTTGCAGCGTATATCCTCCATGTGGATAAAATTGTCAACACCATCAAAAGACTTGGTGAAAAATTTGAAGATAAGATGATTGTACAAAAAGTGTTAAGGTTGATGCAAAAGTTTCCGCTATTGAAGAAATGAAGGTTGTGATAAATTAACAATGGATGAATTACATGGGATTCTCACTACAAATGAAATGAGGATTGAAAAATAAAACCATTAAAGAAAGAAGCATCTTTCAAAGTCTCAAAGAAGGAAAAGAACCAAGAACACAAGCCGAGCAATTATTCCAACAGTGAGTCAGATGTAGAGGAAGCACATTTTGTGAGAAAAATCAAAAAGGGATCTAGCAAATACAAAGGTAAGTTTCCCTTTAAATGTTTTAATTGTAAAAAAGTAGAACATTTTGTTGTTAAGTGTCCATATGAAAAAAATGAAAGTAGTGATGATGAAGACCATAACGTAAAGAAAGGAAGCAAACATCATCAAAATAATCACAAACATGATAAGCATGAAAGGAAGAAGAACTCTTATAAGCATAAGAAGGGTCTCTACTCAAAGGTGGCTAGTGACTCGTTTGAAGAGAGTAGTTTTAATAGTGATAGAGAATCAACTCTTTTTATGGCAATTGAAAGTAAGATTGATGAAGACAAAGAGGAAGAAATGATGGATTTAGTTGAAAAAGAAAATGCCGAAAAAGATGGGGAAGTGGATCTTGAAGAAGAACTCATGTTTGCCTTGAGCAAAATAAAGAAACTTAGGAAAAAGAATTTGAAACAAAAGGAGCAACTACATAAATATGAAGAAGAGGGTTGTGATTCAAAATCCAAAATATCACAAAGCCTCAAAGAAACACAAAATATTTTCATGAACCTAAAGGTTCAATTAAAGAAGTAAGAAGGATAGAAGAAATTGTGAGGATCTAACTGAAGGAAAAAGAAGAAAATCGCAGAAAGCTAGAATATAAAATTGTTTCCTTAAGAAAAGAATTGGAGAAAACAACTAATAAGATGAATAGAAGCTTGAAGTTTGAAAAGAGTGTTGAAATCGTAGATGATATCATCAATTGTCAAAGGTATCGATACATTAAGATTGTCCTTGGCTATGATGACCACCAAAGAATATTCAAAAGCTATAGAGCCATTGAAGAAATTAAATGAAGGAAAAAGATATGTTAATGTACTCAAAAGCTCCATAAATGATGAAGACGACGAGAAGAAAGAAAATGATGTTCCGCAGAAAATTGGCATACCTTCCAAAGAAAACAAGGGCATATTCAGAAGATATTTCCCACCAAGCCAACCTCACATGACTAGGTACCAAAAATTCTTTTCTTTAATCATTTTGCTGTAATCATTTTGGTCATAAAGCGATAAATTGCAGAGCACATGCTAGAAATAATATTGTGTGGAACAAAGATAGAAATGCATATGGGTTCACAAAACATAATCTATAATTCATTTGTCCCTTTATTTGATTACAATGATGCATGTTATAAGTGCAACAACAATGGGAATATAACATGTTTTTATAGAAGTGGCCTAGTGGAAACTTCTAAAAAAAACAAGGAAGAAGATACCCTTGTTAAACAAAAGAAAGAACGCATAGAAATTTTTAAAAGGAAGCATGAGCAAGAAAAATAGAAGAATGAGGAATCTATGCTTGTGCAACTTCCCTTCATGCTCAAAACAAAGGAAACAAATGTTACATTGGAAGTGGATGATCAATCCACATCACAAGGACCACACCAAGTTTCTCACTTTGAAGGAAGTAAATGAAGGCAGTGTAACATTTGGAGATAATGCTACTGCAAGAATAGCTCAAAAAGGTACTCTCAGTCTCAACAATGGAAAGACTAAAATATTAAATGTCTTGTATGTTGAAGGTTTGAAACATAATCTATCCAGTGTTAGTCAAATGTGCGATCAATGACACACTCACATTAATTATTCTCAATGTTGTGAGATAAGTAATAAAAGTTCAAGAACATTAGTGGCAATTGCAATTAGAACCTCAAATAATGTATATATGCTCAATGAAATTAAAGGAGAAAAATGTTATATGGGACAAATAGATGAAACTTGGTTATGGCATATAAGAATGGGCCATATGAACTTTGATAATCTAGTGAAAATCAATACTAAACAAGCAGTGAGAGGCATTCCAAAGATCACACAACCTTCAAATATTATTTACAAGAACTGTTAGTATTGGAAGTAGATAAGAGCAAGCTTCAAATCAAAGGAATACTTAGCAATGAGGTCGTTGAAACTTGTTCATACATATCTTTGTGGGCTCTACAAGAGCACAAAGTCTACAAGGTGAAAATTACTTCATGTTTCTCTTTGATGATTAGTCTAGATTGACATGGGTTATGTTCCTAAAAGAGAAATTTGAAGCGTTTGAGAAGTTCAAAGATTTCAAAGCCCCTTGGTTGAAAATGAATCTGATTTGAAAATCAAGTGCTTGAGATCAAACAAAGGAGGTGACATTACCTCACATGAATTTGAATATTTTTGTGAGATTCATGGAATAAAAAGGCATTTTTCATATGCAAGGACTCCACAGCAGAATGGAGTGGTAGAAAGGAAGAATCAAATAGTACAAGAGATGGATAGAACATTTTTTTTTTTTTTTGTAATAGCTGTAGATTATATTAGTTTAATAAAAGTACAAAATAGGTTATAGTCCACAATGGTCTGGCCCAGAGGTGCCAGCCATGTATGTCAAGAGAGTTGATGAAAATCAAGATATTACAGTACAAAAAACCCCTGTCTGCAGGGGGGAGGACTAAAGAAAAATTCAGATTGTTCATAGTCTTAGCAGCGTTCTACAGAGAGTGCATAATTAACTAGACAAAAAGAGATAAATAGATGACAACAGAGAAACCTGCTCATTCAGTTGGAGTCTCCTCCACAATTGGGTAGCCATATGCTGTGTTGTCCTTCCACGCTTTGGCCGAAATCGGAGTGGCATTCTCCATCATAGAAGTCGAAGTCCCTGGAATGATCATGGGTCTAATAGGAGCCGGATGCTTGATGGGCAATGGAGCAGTCTTCTTGGGCAGAACAGGGGCAAAGGCAGACTGTTCATTGCGAGTTGGCTTCGCCAGAATGGGGCCCAAAGTGCTTGGGACAGGGAAGGAGGTTTGGGACCTCTCCTTACCTTTCAAAGCATCTTTGCCGCGTGCCTTGGCCACAGTGTTGCCACCAGGGTTGAGCCTATATAGGCCATGTGTAGAGTTCAGGACAGCAGCCGACGAAGTGGCACAACGGGTGGTCCTATCAGAGCGTAACTGACAGCTGAACGGTTTGACAGGAGCGTAGGATTCCCAGCAATGCGTTTTGTTCAGGGTGCCATGAGTGGAAGCCCAGTTAGGCAGGGCAGAGTAGCAAGAAGGGACTGTGTGGCATGGTGTGCAGAGGCCCAGTTCAGCTGCATGTCTTCCATAAGTTGGCCCATCATATTTTTAGCGAGCCAGTAAGGATCCCATTGCTGCTCGTGGTTGCCAATTGCCATGGTTTTCACTATGATCCGAGCCTCCCAGTTGTCCAATATCAGCCGAATTAGGATGGAGATTTCTGGACCGTAACCCTTCTTCAGGGGAGTTTCCCCTGGAGCATTATCATCCTTCTTGTTTTGAGTCTTGGCTCCCTTAGTCCTTCCCATAGCGGCTGATGAGTCCCCATTTCAGGTATCTGATAGTTTCTTTTCCCACCAGAAAACACAAGAGAGGTTGAAAAGATACACTCGTTAGTGGGAAAATGATTTACCTTAATAATTTAATGAAGTGTTTAAAAGATTATTTCTGTTATGTTTTGAAAAGCGTTCCTATGAGCTAATTGCATGTAAAATGAGGTTGGATGAGCAGGTGTAGGTGTACTCAAGGATAACGCGTGAATCAAGTGGAGAACTGGAAGGACATCACCAAACTCAGCGCCTTTTTCCTGAATTATAGAGAACGAACTCTTGTTCAAAAGTGAATCGGCAGTTAGACATTTTTGTTAGGTTAAGCATTAGGATTTTATAAATATTGACCTCTCGGGTAGCGAGAGGTCTCTGCTGCTATTTTGAAGAATTATTGTTTACGTTTCAGACTATCATGACAGTTGTGTTACAGACCTGGTTTTTAACCGATGAAGTTTCTATTTTAATAAAAGACTTGATGTTATTTATGATTCAGCGTTTGTAAGTTCTTTTCACTCCCGAGTACGGGTTGGAGAGGGCCCCTCCAACACGCAGGTTAGGAGATCTTGCAGTACAGGTATTTCTCAGTATGTGTTGTGCATTGATTAAATTTATATTGCAGATGAGAGTATTCTAAATAGCGTCTAGATAACACGATTTAAATTCTGTAGTGGTTGATCACTTCTGATTTCGTAGTTCATTACAACGCATTTCGTAGTATGATAATGCTGTGTCTGTAGTCCTGTAGCAGCGTTTCGTTGAAGCATAATTAACACCCATTTCTCTATGAACTTGCATTCATTTCTGAAACAACAATCTAGATCTTCAGTTTATGTATTCGTTTCATTATTAGAACTGCCTATGGAGATTGATTCCTTTCAGTATTTATTGGTTACATGATTTGATTATAACGATTGTAGCATTAGATAATGGCATTCCGAATTCAGCTTTAGCCTTAGATTATGTTATATCAAACTTCGAGTTTTATGCATTCAATTTGTAGTAAGATTAAAGGTCAAGCTTCTTTCTTTAGAATAGGTCTGTTATAATTCCAGCATTCAATTTCATAGGATAATTTTTATTGTTTTCAGCAATCTAATTCTTAAAATTAGATTGATTATTTCCTGCATTCAAATTCTTATCCGTAGATTTCCTGCTTTCGGTATTTGATTTCTTAGCATAGGAATTTCTTTTCCATAGATTAACAATCCTGTTTACAGTTGATACAAACACCTAACTTCGATAGAGACTATCCTAGAAGAGCACATATAGTGCCAGTGTCTCTAAAGTTTGTATGTCCCCTGGTTTGATAATTAAAGTAAAGCTCCTAGTCTAGCTGTCCTCATTAGGCACCCATACTTAGAGCTCACCACTTTTTGGTGCCGTTGCTGGGGAGGTGCTAATCGTTTAGGAGACATCACCTACAAACAACACAAAAAGAAAACAAAAATTACATAAAACAGGAACATCAAGAACAACACAAAAAGAAAAAAATCACATAAAACAAGAACATAATTTTTTTCCAATGGATGCCTCGTCGGCAAAGGGATAGGTTTGGATGCTTTCTGCCTAGGCATCCCATGAGCAATAACGGTGACAACAATTCTTACCACTCTCAGTTTGGATCCCCAAGCTTTGAAAACGAAATTGATTCCACATACGATCCAAACAGAGACAACTTCTCTACTAGTTCCAGCTCCAACACCACAATGGCTGAGGAAGAAGAAGAACCCAGGGAGCTTTTCACCTTTCCCATTAGCATACCTCTTGGAGATGCCAGAATGAAGAATATCAACCCTAACAATCTGCCAAACTTCCATGGATTGACTTCAGAAGATCCTGACACATTCCTGTTTGAGTTTGAGGTAGTTTGTAGATCTTTCGATTACACTACAGATGCACAAAAGCTGAGACTTTTTCCCTCCACACTGAAAGATTTATCACTTAGGTGGTTCATGAGTTTAGAAGGAAATAGTATTTTCAGCTGGGATCAAATGAAACAGGCATGCCTAGAAAAGTATAGGGACTACTGCAAAGCAAAGGATACAAGGGATGAAATATTTAGGATGCAGCAGGGAGACCGTGAATCCTTAGAAGATTATGCCCAGCGATTTCAGCTCAACTACAAACGAGCTAACCATTGCACCCTAGACCTTGAATCGCTGAAACTGGTCCTTCTTAGGGGGATTAAAGAGGACAATTTTGAGATCTTAAACCTCTTTAGAGATGGAGACATATTTCAGAAGACTTATGACCGAATACTACAAATCTTCAAGAACCATTCTAGGTCTAGGAAAAGCAAGAATGGGAAAAGAGATACACATTTACCCATTGGATCCTCATCATCTTCAGGACCCAATCTTACAAAATCTGACTTAGGAAACCTGTTAGATGACATGAAGACTGACATCTTACAATTTTTGGCCATGCAACTTAATGCACTACAAATAAAAAAGAAGTAGGATGAAATTAACCAAGCCTTAGCAATATTCTGTCCTTGTTGTAGAAAAAAACATGAGAAGGGGTAGGGCACCTTGAACACCATAGAAGTATGTGGTCTCTGCACTGACGACCATTCCACTGATAAATGTCCCCTCTTACCCTCATGTAAGGCGGCTATTCAAGACCCAGCATCTGAAGTGGCAATAGAACAGCTCTGTTTTATAAATCAGAGGAGGAATAATTTTGTTAGACCATATCAACAGAGCAATCAAGGACAACCAAATTGGAACTTTGCACCAACTCCATGGCAAGCACAGCCAAATCCAAACCAATGGCAACAGAATCAACAAACATATCAACCATCCTATCAACAATCGTATTACCCACCATCTTACCCACAATACCCCCCGCCTTTTCCTCCATCCACCACAAATTATGCAAATCAATACCCCCATCCATCAAATTGGAGGGCCCCGTTACAACAACCACTTATTATGCCACCCCCAAATCCTCAGCCACCTCCCAGACCTCCACCCATTCTAGCCCAACCAATCCCAAATCCTAATAATAATAGACCTCCACAACAGCAACATGCTTATAACGTTGATATCATACAATTCCCTACCTATGTCGTAGACACCATAGAAATAAACGAAATAAACCTACGATCTGGAAAAATGTTGCAAAATACATCCCCACACAATATCCAACAACCTGAAGCTCAAGAACAAACATTAGAACCCTATGTTCAGCATCCAGATGAACTAGAACCTCCTGAGGACGAAACCCAACCACTCCCACGCAACAAAAACCCTCCATTTTCAGAAAAACTAGTCCGAAGTACGAAAGAAGAGGAAGAGAATATAATTTTAAACGAATTCAAGCACTTAAACATCCAAATCCCGATTTTACAAGCCATAAGGGATGTGCCCATCTGCAACAAATTTATTAGAGAGAATTGCTTAAAGAAACAAGGAAGGAGGAAACGTGACCCACCAACCATAAATGTAGTCGGACAATTGGCTGATTTAATGTTGGGTGTCATAATAAACCCTAAATATCTTGATCCAGGTAGTCCTGTAGTAAACATCACCATCAATAACAGGCAAATAAATAAAAGCTTAATAGATTTGGGAGCTGCGATCAATGTCATGACTAAGGAAACCATGCTATACCTGGGACTCCAATCAATGGTCAGACCAACCACAATAGTACTCCAACTAGCAGACACATCCACTGTGAAACCCGAAGGAATGCTAGAAGACATTATGATCAATATTGAATCCCGGGAATACCCAGCTGATTTTATAATAATTGAAATCAAAAGCAAACTTAGTGGCTATCCAATTATACTAGGTAGACCTTGGTTAGCAACTGCGGACGCTTACATAGGTTGTCGATCAGGAAATATGACAATCACCAGTGGACATGCCAGGAAGAAAATCACAATATACCCACCAGCAATGAAATCTTCAGAGTTAGAATATCAAAATTGGACTGATGATTACCAGAACACACCAAATCACAACCTCCGACCTATCCTAACAATTGATGCTGCAATATCACTAAAAGCAATAGACGAAGATGGCCATATAGATAGATTTATACAAAATGTATCTTCTAACAATCATGTTATTCAAGAATTTTTTTCCACAGAAACAGGTGACAGTTTAAAACAGAACATGGATGAATTATGGACAGTAGTGCTCGAAGAGCAAATTGAAAAAGTAAAAATCGTGGAAATTCTGCTTGGCAAAACAGTCAACATAAATTCCAATTTGAAACCAGAGCAAGAAAAGAAATTGATGAAGATACTAGAAGAACAAAGTAAAGCATTTGCATGGACATATGCAGACATGAAAGGCATACATCCTGATATCTGCAAACAGTACATTTACATCAAAGAAGGTTCTACTCCTATCAGGAAACCACAAAGAAGGCTAAACCCTACATTGAAAGACATAGTCAAAGTGGAACCACAAAAGTTTTTAGATGTAGGGTTCATCTATCCAATATCTGACAGTGAGTGGGTCTCACCACTAGTTATAGTACCTAAAAAAGGAGGCAAATGGAGAATTTGTGTGGACTATAGAGAGCTGAATAAAGCAACCAAGAAAGATCACTTTCCTCTTCCATTTATAGTTCAGGTGCTAGATACATTATTTGGAAACAAGTATTTTTCATTCTTAGACGGTTTCAGTGGGTGCAACCAAATTTTAATACACCCAGCTGATCAAGCTAAGATGACCTTTACATGCCCATGGGGAACTTATGCCTATAGGGTCCTACCCTTTGGTTTATGTAATGCCCCAACAACATTTCAAAGAGCCATTTTGAGTATTTTCTCCGATTTTATAAATGACAAAAAGGAAGTCTTCATGGATGATTTCACACCCTATGGATAAAACTTTGAGCAGGCATTGAACACTCTTGAACTAGTATTGAAAAAATGTATTGAAATGAGTTTGTGCCTAAGCAATGACAAATGCAGAATGTTAATGGAAGAATGCATCGTTCTAGGATATCATATATCCCAGAGGGGGATAGAGGTTGATCAAGCAAAAGTCTCAGTAATCAAAACGCTGCCACCACCTATCAAACAAAGGGATGTAAGAAGTTTCCTTGGACAAACAGGGTACTACAGAAGGTTTATTGAAAATTATAGCAGAATTGCTGCCTCAATGTTTGCACTTCTCACAAAAGACAGTGAGTTCATATGGTCAAACAATTGCATGACATCATTTGAAAATCTTAAAGAGAACAATCACAGCACCAGTACTCCAAGGACCAAACTGGGAAATTCCATTTCACATGCACACAGATGCATTGGATAAAGCCATTGGATCTGTGCTTGGACAAGAACGAGACAAGAAACCCTATGCCATATACTATATAAGCAAAAATTTGGCTGGGGCAGAACTCAACTACACAGTCACAGAGAAGGAATTTTTAGCAGTCATACATGCAATCAATAAATTCAGGCATTACATCACAGGATACCAAAGTTTTATCCACACTGACCACTCAGCAATCAGATATCTTATGAACAAGCCTAATACTAGTGCAAGAATTATTAGATGGATGCTACTTCTACAAGAATTTGACATTACTATAATAGATAAACCAGGCAAGCATAATGTGGTAGCCAACTTTTTGTCAAGAGTCACACATGGAAAAGATAATGAATTGGTTCAAGATAACTTCCCTAATGAGCACCTTTTTGCCATAGCAACAAGAATCCCATGGTTTGCTAACATAGCAAACTATTTAGTATCCAGAAAGTTTCCAGAACATTACAGTTATAAAGAAAGGACAAAAGTAATAAGGCAAAGTGCCACATATACATGGATAGAGGGCATGCTCTTTAAACAGGGACCAGATCAGATACTTAAAAGGTGCATTAGGGAAGATGAAGTACATGACATAATGCATGCCACTCACAATGAACCCTGTGGTGGAAACTATGCTGCAAAAAGGACAGCCTACAAAATCTTGCAAACAGGGTATTATTGGCCAACACTCCACAAAGATGCTTATGAGTATGTGTTCCATTGTGATGACTGTCAAAGAATGGGGAAGCCTACACAAAAAGAAGAAATGCCTCTTCATCCACAGATCTCCTTAGAACCATTCGAGAAATGGGGATTTGACTTCGTCGGTCCAATCAACCCACCATCAAATCAAAAGAACTACAGTCTAGTATGTATAGATTACCTTACAAAATGGATTGAGGTAGTAGCACTTGCTACAACAAATGAGAACAATGTAGCAAAATTTTTCACTGAGCAAATCTTCCATAGGTTTGGTGTTCCAAGGGAACTAGTTTCTGATCAAGGACCACAATTTACATCAAACTTAATAGAAGATCTATTGAAAAAGAATAAGGTTAAACATAGATAGTCGTCTTCATATCACCCTCAAGGAAATGGTTAAGCAGAAGTCACCAATAGAAAATTAGAGAGGGTTCTAACAAAAACAGTCCAACTCCACAAAAGAGATTGGGTTGACAGATTAAGTGAAGCAGTTTGGGCATATAACACCACATGGAAGACAACAATAGGATTCACACCTTATGAGTTAGTATATGGAAAGAAAGTCATGCTGCCAATTGAATTTGAAATAAAAACACTAAGAATTGCAGCAGAGTTAAACATGGAACTATCAGAAATACAACAAGAACGCATGCTAAAATTGAATCAACTGGATCAGCACAGCCAACAAGCACTAGCCCACACTGAAATCATCCAACAACAAAAAAAGAGGTGGCATGACAAGCACCTAAAAGATAAAAAGTTCAAGGAAGGTGACTGGGCACTACTCTATGATTCCACATTTCACACATTCAAAGGAAAATTAACAACCAGATCGCTAGGACCTTACATCATTGAGCACATCTATGAAAATGGAGCAGTCAAGATTATTACAATAGATGAAGAACAGTTTCCCATGATAGTGAATGGACATCGACTCAAACTTTACAAGAAACCACAATCAAAAGAAGAGTTCACACAGGTACTCTACCAACAACAACTGATGCTAATAGAAAATATGAAAAAGCTTTGAAAAATGAATGAAAAAAAAAATGAAAAATGAAAAAAAAAAAGAAAAAAAGAAAAAGAAAAAAGAAAGAAAAAATTGATAGAGAAAATAGCAGGCCAAATAACAAGGCCATGTATATCACTATGAAGATACAACATTACTATTGCAAAGAGAAATATCAAACACAATTCAAGCGAGCCCGAGAATTCTCAAGATTTTTTTGCATACAAGCGATACATTCAAGAGAGCCATCAAAATTATCTACCACTACAGGGAAATCCAAGCATACTCTTCAATCAACTCTGCCATATGATCACGATCACTTGACCCTACTTCAAGTGAGCCTGAAATTGATTCAAGCGAGGCTACCATTGATTCAAGCGAGGCTGCCATTTATTCAAGCGAGCCAGAGCGAGCCAAACATTTAGCAGCAGCAAGCAATCAAATTCATGCAACGCATCAGCAAAGTCAAATCAAAATGACACGAAAAAAGAAAAATGCAGAACACACATTACTACTGACATGCCAAAGATTACTACGGATTACACCAAATCTACTACAGCATCCAGCACACATGCAAATCAGCAATGATCATGAACTCAGGTACGCTACAAAATATAGCAAGGTAATCTCTGAACATTTTCATTTTAGTTTTAAGGTCAAATCATTATTCTCAAAACGGTTATATTTTAAGCTGAGGACAGCTTTACGATAAAGTCAGAGGGAGAGGTTCAGATTACAAAATCATGATTGGAAAGGTTCAGATTACAAAACCATGATTGCACATACCCGTCATTTCGACAAATGATGAATCCGCATATAACCACCATACTCCACAATAATCACAAAGTACAAGCATAAAGCGAAATGAAGAGCTTGATTATGAAAAGAAATGGATCAATCATCAAAGTACGACGAAGAATAATAAGGATAAGTGTGGAAGGACATTTAAGTTAAGCTGCATGATCGTTAAAGAAAAGGCCAGTTTTTGTAAAACAAAAGAAACCTCTCAGCACTTCCCGGAAGCAAGCCATCAGAAGAAAGTACGTCACGCAGCAAGCAATGCGACCCCGAGCCTATAAGTAAATCCAGACTAGTGAGGTAAAAGACACATTCAAAGTTGGTTTTTGTCGATTGTAGAAGAGATTTTAAAATGACGAAAGGATTCAAGAAAATTGAACCAGAGGAGCACAACGCCGTCTACTAGAACCTGCGAATATTAACAACCATCCGCAGTGCAGGCTGGATGCCCTTCATCCTAGGACTGAAAGGGTACAACACAGGGGTAGCTCTGGAGTTTGCGAAATTTTTTAAACATATCAAGGATGAACAGTTCGTCACCCGAGTGAAGGGGTTACGTATTAAGATTGATGAGGATGTAATTGCCAAATTCACTGGACTACAGAGAGGTTTGCATTGGAGCAAGGATGACAGGGAGGCGAACCAGGAAGCAAAAACAACCTTCTTCGAGCAAGGAGAGGTCTATGACGAAGACAAAAACGGAGTCAAAAGACTCTCCATGCCAACACCATGGGAGGACGTGGTTGCAATCATTCAGAAGTACATCACAAGCTCTGGTAGGTTAAGCTATGTCCCCATCTTTCATTTTCGGATTTTAGAGCTGTTAAGACACAGAACCCATTATCCACCAAACAACAACATTAGTATTCCATTTTACCTGCTCCAATCTCTAGCAGAAATGAGGAAGAAGGTGGCTAAGGGTAAGGAGGATGCCTTGGCCCATCATGGGCTGATCAAGTTAATCGTCTGTGAGGAATTAAAGGCGCAGATACCAGAGCTTTCGTGGGAAGAATTCGTTTTGGTATCCACCGAAGATGTTCAAAGGATGAAGGGTACACCCACAGCTGGCATACCGCCAACAGCAATGAACAAAACCGCCTCTACATCAGGGGCGAAGAGGAAAATTGACCTGGACCATGTGGTTGAAACCTTGGTGTGATCAAGTTAATTGTCTGTGAGGAATTAAAGGCGTAGATACCAGAGCTTTCGTGGGAAGAATTCGTTTTGGTATCCACCGAAGATGTTCAAAGGATGAAGGGTACACCCACAGCTGGCATACCGCCAGCAACAATGAACAAAACCGCCTCTACATCAGGGGCGAAGAGGAAAATTGACCTGGACCATGTGGTCGAAACCCTGGTGAAAATCAAGCACTCAAGAGAGGACTCCCCCAAGGCAAACCCAGGGATTCCTGCCAGTAATCAAGAGCCGAAAAGAAGAAGTAAGAGATTCACCCAAGCATGCCGAATCCGAGTTACCAAGGAAAAGAGTAAAAGGAACCCAGTCCCATAATTCAAAATGTGTCGGATGGGGACGATGATCAGTGGGTAGATCAGAAGGATCCCACTATAGAAGAGGAGTAGGTTGAACAGGAAATGCAGGATGAATAGGAAGAACAGGAGGAGGAAGAAGAACGGAATGAACCAAAAGAGCAAGTCAACCCCCAGGGGGACCCCCCTGAGCATGATGAAAACCCTGGGGTTGTCAATTAGTTGGCTGAGGCACGGGCAGAATTAGAAGAGCTCAGAAAGGAGCTGGCGGCATTAAAAATTGGATCAGGAAGCTAGATAGCATCACCCCTGTTCTCATCTGAGAAGACACAAATTCTAAGAATGCATCATGCATGGGAGCTAAGACTAGTGGAACAAAGAAATTCGGCACTTCAAGAAAAGTTGGCTGAGGCACAAGGGGAACTAGCCAAGAAGGACCAGGAAATTGTTCAACTGAAGCATGTCTTGGCTACTACCATTGAAATATACAGTAAACTATTGGAGAATAGGCCACCTTCAACAGTATATGCAGTTTACCTACAAGAGAAGTGGGGCAAATTCCAGATCCAAAGGTTGGCACAGGGACTCCCAAATCTCTCAAGGCCACAGAATTAGAGAAGGACCAGCTCAATGAGTTTTTCCTACACAATTTTGTAGCTCCTAGCTCGTCCAACTAGTCGCCAAACCCTTACATTGGCGATTTCCAGTTAAGGGCATTATGTTCTTGGATGAACAACGAAATTGACCGAGCGCAGGACTACCACATTTATGTGGCAGCAAAATGGCAGACCCCATTATGGATTAGGGCAGAAGCATCTCACCCTGAAAGAATAATCTATGACCACAGAAATCTCACCATAGATGAGGAACTGATCCCAATTCTTCTTGAGAAACAGCACGGGGTTGTGGATCACTTCGATCTTACTCTTCAGAGCACACATAAGGAGGTTCAAGAGTCTATTGGTGAAAGATGGTGCAGAGTGGCAAATGACCTGAAAATAAAAGAACTTCACTCCCCTGCCAGACTAGAAAATGCTCTCGTAAAATCCAAGCTCTACAGAGAGTCATTAATAAAGAATCAGCTTAGGTGGATAGGGATGAGGCTAAACCCCCCATTCTTCCTCCCTCTGGTCATTAAGGAACAGGTCAATGAGGAAGAAGAAAGGGGGGCATGGGTCAAAGAAGATCAAAGTATGGGCAACCACAAAGAGGCAGGGACCCCCAAGGTGGCAGCATGGGACATCAGAGACGTCATCAGAGAGCAAAATATGTCACCCAAGGATGGGTGAATCCTTCAAGCATGGGGGAGATGATGAGTCCCCATTTCAGGTATCTGATAGTTTCTTTTCCCACTAGAAAACACAAGAGAGGTTGAAAAGATACACTCGTTAGTGGGAAAATGATTTACCTTAATAATTTAATGAAGTGTTTAAAAGATTATTTCTGTTATGTTTTGAAAAGCGTTGCTATGAGCTAATTGTATGTAAAATGAGGTTGGATGAGCAGGTGTAGGTGTACTCAAGGATAACGCGTGAATCAAGTGGAGAACTGGAAGGACATCACCAAACTCAACGCCTTTTTCCTGAATTATAGAGAACGAACTCCTTTTCAAAAGTGAATCGGCAATTAGACCTTTTTGTTAGGTTAAGCATTAGGATTTTATAAATATGGACCTCTCGGGTAGCGAGAGGTCTCTGCTGCTATTTTGAAGAATTATTGTTTATGTTTCAGACTATCAAGACAGTTGTGTTACAGACCTGGTTTTTAACCGATGAAGTTTCTATTTTAATAAAAGACTTGATGTTATTTACGATTCAGCGTTTATAAGTTCTTTTCACTCTTGAGTACGGGTTGGAGAGGGCCCCTCCAACACGTAGGTCAGGAGATCTTGCAGTACAGGTATTTCTCAGTATGTGTTGTGCATTGATTAAATTTATATTACAGATAAGAGTATTCTAAATAGCATCTAGATAACACGATTTAAATTCTGTAGTGGTTGATCACTTCTGATTTCGTAGTTCATTACAACGCATTCCGTAGTATGATAATGCTGTGTCTGTAGTCCTGTAGCAGTGTTCCGTTGAAGCATAATTAACACCCATTTCTCTATGAACTTGCATTCATTTCTGAAACAGCAATCTAGATCTTCAGTTTATGTATTCGTTTCATTATTAGAACTGCTTATGGAGATTGATTCCTTTCAGTATTTATTGGTTACATGATTTGATTAACGATTGTAGCATTAGATAATGGCATTTCGAATTTAGCTTTAGCCTTAGATTATGTTAGATCAAACTTTGAGTTTTATGCATTCAATTTACAGTAAGATTAAAGGTCAAGCTTTCATTTCTTTAGAATAGGTCTGTTATAATTCCAGCATTCAATTTCATAGAATAATTTTTATTGTTTTCAGCAAATTAATTCTTAAAATTAGATTGACTATTTCCTGCATTCAAATTCTTATCCGTAGATTTCTTGCTTTCGGTATTTGATTTCTTAGCATAGGAATTTCTTTTCCATAGATTAACAATCCTGTTTACAGTTGATACAAACACCTAACTTCGACATAGACTATCCTAGAAGAGCACATATAGTGCCAGTGCCTCTAAAGTTTGTACGTCCCCTGGTTTGATAATTAAAGTAAAGCTCCTAGTCTAGCTGCCCTCATTAGGCACCCATACTTAGAGCTCACTAGCGGCTGTATGGGAGGTGATACGAACGCAAAAGACGCAGGAGTGCATAGGGAGCATAGAATTGAGAGCACGAAGGACCTGGAGAATGTTCTGGTAGCTGAGCATCATCGACCAAGAAGACCTGTGATCAATGCCTTGAGCCCAGAGCCTGAGGGTCGCACGCAGGAGGCCCATCTTCGTGGTATCCAGGGAGGCCGAAGCGACGTCGAGGACATGCATATTAAATGGCCAAGCTGCTTGACGTCATTTGGGTGACGTCAGCGTGGGAGTGTGTAGGGGATGTGTGGCCAGGTGTCGCGTGAATGCACCCATCTGTCAACTGTGTGGAGCTGGCACCCGCATTCGTGAGAATGAGATCCCTGTTGGCCAGAGTGTGATACTGGAGTTGGATTGTTCTTGTGGTTGAATCAGTTAAGATTTCCTCCACATAGTTCTTATTGCAGTTGACTCCTTCATTGGCAATGTAGTCTGCTAGTGAATTGGCTTTTCTTTTTACATGATGGAAAGTAAGAGAGGTAGCAATGGTTATGGAGTTTGCAAGTTTCTGGAGTCTTTGCATCAGTCTCTAACTGGGAGAGAGTTTGTCCACTCTAGCTCCATTGTGGAGTTTGCTGGCAAGGATGAGAATGATTTTGGAATCCCCCTCAATAATGAGTGGGAGCCAACCATGTCTGTGTGCATAGTTGAGTCCTTCCATGAGCCCAGAAAGTTTAGCCGCATTGTTGGTGTCGTGGGCAATGTTTCCCTTGTAGATAATCTGGATGGTTCCAGTGTTGTCCTTGATGGATCCTCCAAGTCCTTCTGCTCCTGGATTGCCCTTGGACGCGCCATCAAAGTTAAGTTTGTAGAAGCCCGGGGGCGACGCTCCATTGCTCAGGGCTTGGAGTGGAAGCAGGGGAGCTGCGAGAAGAGCAGGGGGAAGAATGGAGATTAACGTTCCAGTTGGAGAGGATAGATCGCTCAAAGGGGAGGGTGGGTAAATCAGAGTCGCTCCAGTGTTTGAGGGAGATGGTTTCCTGCAAGTTGGTGGTGAAGATGGCCCAGGTGTCAAGGGGTAGCAGTTTTTTGGACTCAAAGATTCTTCGATTACGCTCTTTCCAGATGTTCCAGATCAGCAATCCCAGAATAAGTTCCCAAATTTTGTTGAGGAGAGCACTTTGGTTAGGAGTGGAATCCTAGATAGCTAAGGTCTGGACAATGTTCTCTTTGATCCTGTTTGTTCTTTTGCAGAAAATAGCCACTTTGTCCCAAAGGTCATTGGCATAATCACAAAAGGTGAGGAGATGATCAATTGTTTCAGGATGAACTTCACACATGGGACACCAAGAGGGTCCCTGGATGCCTCTTTTTTGGATGTTATCCCAGGTCAGTATGCATTGGTGAGAAAGGAGCTAGAGGAAGGAGGAAGTTTTGGGCCAGAGGTGAGACTCATAGATTTTTTTCCAAATGGCATTGGGTTGTTCCTGAGGGGTAGCAGTGAGAAGAGAGTAGGCTTCTTTGGTGGAGAAGGTGCCTGTTGTGAGGTGTCCCCATCGAAGAATATGAGGATCGTTGCTAACTCGGATTTGTCTGTGTTGGATATTTTGCCAAAGGGGCTCAACGTTGTCAGTTTGGATAGGGGGATTCCAAGCATCATAATGCTTCCACAATCGGAAATTCGTGGCATTGGAAGGAGTCCAATAGTTTTGTATTGTGCACTGATTGCTTTGTTCACAGTGAGCCTGAAGGTCAGGAGTAAAGGCCAAAGAATGAAGGGGAGGGAGTCGCTACCAGGAATCAAACTAGAAGAGAGCATGTTGATCGTTGCGGACCTCCCAGAAACTGTGTTGCTAAATGATGGCTCTCTGACAATTGGCATCCCGCCAGATAAGAGATCCCGGAGGGTTCTGTTCGAAGCGGATTCGAAGAAGAGTCGGCCAATTGTTTACGTATTTGTTGTGTCACAGTTTGCCGCAGGGAAAAACCGAGTCAGTTACCCATTTCCACCAGATTTTTGTAGAAAAAACTTGATTGTTGATTTCCGGATCCTTGAGCCCTAGGCCACCGTGTCTTTTTGGGGTGCATAGGGTGTCCCACTTTACAAGGGCCCAATTGCGATTGTTGTGTGTTCCTCCCCAAAGGAAGGATTTTTGTATTTTTCTCATGAGTTTCAGGACCCACTTGGGGGCAGCAAGGACCGAGAAGAGATAAAGGGGCATGGATTGAAGGATTGACTTGAGGAGCACCAGTCTGCTGGGGAAATTGAGAGTGCGGAAAGTCCATGAAGAAATTTTGCTTTCAAGCTTGTCCAAGAGCTCCCTCTAAGAGGAATGTTTGATGGCAGAGTCAAAGAGGGGGGGCCCCAAGTATTTGGAGGGGAGTGAAGTGATGGAGTAACCCAAAATTCGAGAGATGTTTCTTTGGGTAATGTGGTTAGTGTGGAAGAAGAAGAGTTGGGATTTTTCCAGGTTTACTGTAGTGCTAGAGGCTTCTGAGAGGTTTGAAGAACTCGTTTCAGGGTTGAGGCTTCCTGGATTGACGGATGGGCGAAGAGAAGATTGTCATCCATGAACTGCTGATAAACAGTGGGAGGGTTGCCATGTAAGGAGAGGCCATGGAGGGTTCTCGAATTGATCTGGGCTTTGAGCATACGTCCCAGTCCTTCGACTATGAGGATGAAGAGAAAAGGGGAAAGGGGGTCTCCCTGATGGATGCCTCTGGTGGGGGAAAACGTAGAGGAGGGGTAGTGGTTGACAGGGATGGAGAAGAAAGCTGAGGAGTTGAGGGACATGATCCAGTTGATCAAATCCTGACAGAACCCAAAAGCTAAAAGCATCTTTTCAATGAAGGTCCAGCTGAGTTTATCAAAGGCCTTGGAAAGGTCAAGCTTGGTAAGCAACCCGGGGATTTTTTTCGTTTTTAAAGAATGGATAACTTCATGCGCTAGAATGATGCCATCAAGGATTTGGCGTCCTTCCACATAGCTTGTTTGCTCAGGAGAGATCAAGAGTGGGAGGAGCACTTTGAGGCGATTGGCGGCAACTTTTGTAATGATTTTGTAGACCACATTGCAGAGAGAGATGGTTCTGAACTTGCTAGGGGTGTTGGAGTCGGTTTCTTTGGGGATGAGGGTGAGATGGGTGGCGTTAAGCGCTGGGAGGACCCATTGTTTAGATCTGGATTCCACTACTACCTCAAGGACTTCCTGTTTTAGCATGTCCCAGCAATAGTGAAAGAAGTTGATGGTGAAGCCATCAAAACCTGGGGCCTTTTCTTCTTCCATTTGATTAACTGCGACTTCTAGTTCTGCCATTGTGACTTCTTTCATGAGATTAGCATTGTGCTCTAGGGTGAGAATGTGGGGAATGTGTCTAATGACTTGGTTAATGGCCTGAGATATGTCAGTATTGTCCTCAGCAAGCAAATTTCTGAAGTGGTCGATGAGCTCATTTTCAATCTCCCCTTGATCCTGAAGAGTTGTGCCATCCGCTGAAATGAGAGAGTTGATTCTATTATGCATTCTGTGCTGGATAGTGGTGCGGTGGAAGAAGGTTGTGTTTCTTTCCCCCTCCTTAAGCCAGCTGACTCTGGATTTCTGTGTCTAGAAGGTTTCTTCCTGCTCACATCTCATGTCCAGCTGTTGCAGGTGATCTTTCTCCTTTTGTTTGAGTTCTTTAGTGTGGCCCTGTTCCATGATGTCGTTTTGTATCTGCTCCAGCTCCTTTCAAGGTTACTTTTGGCTGTGAAGATATTGCCAAAAGTTGTTTTGTTTCAAAATTTTCAGCTGGGATCTGATCATTTTGAGTTTCTTATGAAGGATGGCCAGTTTGGAGCGACCATCACCTCCATGTTGTGCCACCAGTCCTGAATAGTGTCCTGAAAGGAGGGGTGGTTAAGCCAAAATTTTTCAAAACGGAAAGGGTGGAATTTTTTCAAACCTGAGTGTTTCCATTTGAGAGAGATCGACCAATGATCTGATCCTGTAGAGGGCAGGACTGCTACTGAGAGAAGTCCTCCAGTGATCATGAAATTTTCAGAGACAGACGGGAGGCTATCTGTTGGGCCCCTCCTCTGCGATTGTTCCAGGTGAAGAGCCCTTCTGAGGGCTGCAGATCAATGAGCTCACTATCATTGATGTAGCGCTTGAACAGGTTATCTTTCGGGGTGAGAAAGCGACGACCCCCTTTCTTTTCCTGAAGAGAGGTTATCATGTTAAAGTCTCCTCCCAGGATGAGAAAAGAGTCAGAGTAGTGGTGGGTGAGCCAGGAGATGGTGCGGAGTTACATGAGCTTGGAAGGGGGGCTTGAGGTCCGTAGACGTTAATGAGGTGGCTCGAGAGGTTGGTACCAAAGATGCTAAAGGAGGCGGAGAGGGTGTGAGCAATTGCAGTGAAGTCATTTAGGGTGAGAATGGAGGGATTCTAGGCTATTGTAATGCCACCAGAAGCACCCCGGGCATCATTTGCTATGACTCGACAGCCCTTCCAGAGCTTAGTTAACAGGGAATGGACTTTCTCATGAGTACACTTGGTTTCTTGAAGAAAGATGATAGAGGGCGTGTCTTGCATGATTTTACGCTTGAGCATGCGGTGCTTGGTAGGTCCATTGAGCCCTCAGACGTTCCAAGAGATTAGCTGCATTGGGAACCTTGGTGAGCAGTGAGGAAAAATTTCGTTAGCTGGGCATATTGCCTTGATTCTACCAGTTTGGTGCCTAATAGGCTGATCCTCTGGAGATCCGTAGATTTATTCCTCTCTTTTTCGCATCCCTTTGCATTTTGAGTTTCTCTTTTTGCGGGAGGTTTTGAACTCCAAGTTTAAGGTGCTTAACTTTGCTCAGGGCTTCTTTTAGGAGCTGGATCTGTTTGGGAGAAATGGTGTTAAAAGCTTTTTTGGTGCATGCATCCTCCAGGCCCAGGAGATCTAAGTCCCCAATCTCTAGATCTATCATTTTATCATCCATCTGAACTTCTGGTCCGTGTGTTCCAGCTGTTTGCCCTAGATCGGTCCTGGGGGTCACGTGTTCTTCTGGATTCACTCCTCCTTCAGATAGGGGTTTGTCTTTGAGGCTTTCCATGGATTTGCATATTTTTGGTTTCGATCTGAATCTCTGTCATTTGGGTGAGGACTGGTTCTTCTTGTTGTGGTTCTTTAGTAGTGGGGTCCTCTGGTTGTTCTTCCAGATTGGCGAAGTTGTTGCTTGTAGAGGGATCTTTAGCCTTTTTACCTTCCACAGTTGGTTTGCAATGCTGTCTTCTTTTTTTGCCAAGTTTTTGAAAGCCCTCTTCATCTTTGTTATTTTCGGATGGGCTACTATTGTTGAGAGGACAGTCACGGGTACAGGTGGTCGTGCTCATGACATTTTCTGCAACGGAAAGGGACATGCTCATAGTCCAGAGGTTGGATCCATTCCGTGTCTTCATGGCTTAGGCAAATTGATTCAGGCAGAGATTTAGAAATGTGCATGTAAATGCAAATGCGGGCGTAAGATGTGTACTTACTGTTTTTGGTTTGTTCTGCAACCCTGACGTAGCTGCCAATCGTGTTACCAATATCCATGAGCAGGTCTTCATCCCAGCATTCTTGAGGTAAAGAGTACATCCGTATCCATACAGGGGCCCATGTGAAGTCTTCTTTGTCTGGGTTGAATCTTTCTGTCCAATGTTTGAGGTATAGGCCTACTGAATTGAAGTATGGTCCTCCATCTTCTACCCTGGCTTTGTCCTCTAGCCTATGAAAAATGATGGTGAAGAAACCTTTTGATCCTAGTTGCAGATCAAAATGTGCCTTCGGTTTCCATTTGGACATTATCCAGCCCCGGAGGGCTTGCTCGGTCCGCCATAAGCCAATGAATTTTCCGACTAGGGCGTGATCTTTGAGTTTTTGCGCACAGGCGTTGATACGCTCTGCTGGGAGAGAGAGCTGGGGTCTTTCAGCGGTTATGGAAATGCAGGTGTTCGTGCTGTTGGGCAGAGTGGAAATCAGATTGGGTTTTTGGACCTTTGAGGTTTTAGGGTACATCAAGGGTACCGCATTAGTACCAATCTGCACAGAGGTGGCAGGGTGGGAGGACGAGGGGGTCGAGCCAGGGGGACCCTTGGCCCCTCCCTGAGGTTCATCCATCGGGCGTACCAGGTACCGGAGCCAAAAGAAGGAAAAGGGGCAGAGAGGTGGGCTACAGAGAGCGGCTCAAAACCCTAGGGGCGGCATGTACAGTTATAGTTGTAGAGCGAAAAATCTCATAGGTCAAGGTAGGGATCGTTCATATGTGAATTCTTGAAATCTTGATATATCCGATGGATAGAACAATTTTAAATAATGTTAAGCTATCATATAAGTTTTGGAGAGAAGCAGTCAACATCGCAATCTACATTTTGAATTGAGGGCAAATCAGAGTCAATAACAACAAAACACATTATGAATTATGGAAGAGTTGACCATCAATAATTAAATACTTCAATTTTTTCGGAAGCAAGTGGTATGTAAAAAGAGATGGCGAGGACTTGAGAGCAAATTTGACTCCAGAACTGATGAAGGTACATTTATTGGTTATTCATCAAGAAGTAAGGCTTATCGATGTTACAATAAAACATTGGACAAAATCAGAGAGAGTGCCAATGTGAGAGTGGATGAAGCAGGGCATCAGAAGGTGAAATCACATGTTAAAACACAGGAGACAATCTAAGAAGAAGAAGAAGAAGAAGAAGAAGAAGAATCTCAAAATACAAAGACGCCATCTAGATTTGTCCAAAGGAATCATTAAAAAAAAGACAAATTCTTGGTGATAAAGATACATGAGTGTAGAATAGAACAAGATTAGAAAATGGACAAGAACATGCAAACTTCTCTTTGCTATCTAAAATAGAGCCTAAGAACTGTATAGACGCTAGCGAAGACAAACATTGGATTAATGCCATGGAAGAAGCGCTGAATCAGTCTGAGAAGAATGAGACATGGGAACATGTTCCAAGACCAAAGGATAAAAATGTAATTGGAACCAAGTGGGTTTTTTGGAACAGGTTGAATGAAGATGGACAAGTAATAAGAAATAAAACAAGATTGGTTTGTAAAGGCTATCTGTTGGTTATGGATCCTGATCTTCCTGAATCATAGGTTGTGTTTCAGTTGTGTTTGGATCCCAACCCATGACGGGGGGGTGGGGGGGGCCTTGCACACCCACTATAGTTGCCATGGGGGGTCTAGGGTGGTAAACGATTAATTTGGGATCCCCCACACGGTGGGGGTTCAGGAGCAGCGCCCCCGTAGCAAAAAACTTGGAAAAAATGCCTTGTAAAATGTTGTAATTTCATAGTCATGACTTGGTCAATAATGGGTATTATACGGGCCCATGGTATTGGGTATCCCATGGTATTTTCCAATAGTAATCCTTATTTAAAAGGAAGGCATTGTAATACGGCTATGTGTGGTAGTATTGTATTTTAAATATCTCTATGATTGTGTGAGAGAGATTATGAGAGTCAAGAGGAAGTTGCAGCGGATGTGCTGCTGGTTGTATCTCTTCCTCTGTTGATGGTATGATAAAAGGACTGGAAATTTCTCCGTGGATGTAGCGCATATTGGGTGAACCACGTATATTGGTGTATTTCTTGTATTGTGTTTATGTGTTTTATTTTTGCATCTTTTTTTATGTTATTGTTCTGAGATTCTGCTTTTCTAACACTATGCTCAAGTTGAAGGTATTGATTTCGAAGAAACCTTTGCTCTAGTTGCAAGATTAGAATCTATCTGAATGTTTTTGGCATTTATGCTTTAAGAACTTTAAAGTCTATCAAATGGATGTCAAGTCAGTCTTTCTCAATGGAAATCTAGAGGAAGAAGTATACATTAAACAACCAAAAGGGTTTTTATTATTATAAAATAAGGATCATATGTGCAAATTGAAGAAATAACTTTATGGACTAAAGCAAGCCCCCCTAGAGCTTGGTATTCAAGACCTGATAAATATATACAACAACAAGGCTTCAAAATAGTAATTGTGGACAACAATCTATACATCAAGATGGAAAAAAAACTAGTTGATTGTTGTGGTGTATGTAGATGACATTATATTTGGAGGTAGCATGAACAAAATGTGCCAATTGCAAAAGAAATGCAGAAGGAATTTGAGATGTCTATGCTTGGTGAACTATCATTCTTGAACACATTTATTTCTCAAATCAAGTATATCAAGAAAATGTTGAAGAAATTTAGAATGAAAGATTGTGCACTAGTCAGCACACCCATGGTCACATGTAAATTGGGCAAAGATGATGAATCTCCAGAAGTAAATTAAACATTGTACAGGTCAATGATTGACAACCTATTATATGTGATGACATCAAGACTATACATTATGCAAACAGTAGGATTGGTTGCAGGGTTTCAAGCTGTACCAAAAGAAACTCATGTGCAAGTAGTGAAAAAGAATATTTAGATATCTAAAGGGAACTTTGGACTTCAGCTTGTACTACTCAAGAGATGAAAATTTACTCTAACAACATATATTGTTGTGAATTGGGCAAGGAATGTTGATAGTAGGAAAAGTACAAGTGGAGGAGCATTCTTTTTGGGCAACAATCTAGTGTCTTAGTGAGCAAGAAAGAGTCTTCAATTTCTTTGTCCACAGGAAAAGTACAAGCGGAGGAGCATTCTTTTTGGGAAACACTCTAGTGTCTTAGTGAGTAAGAAAGAATCTTCACTTTCTTTGTCCACAGCTGAGGCCGAGTGTATACTAGCAACATCATGTTGCACACAAATTTTTTAGATGAAGAAGATATTGAAAGATATCAATGTAGAATATGATAATTTGATCTCAATAATTTGAGACAACATACGTTCAATAAATATTTCAAAGAATCGTGTTATGCAATAAAAAACAAAGCATATTACAATCAAGTATCATTTCTTAAGAGAAGAATTAGTAGAACATAATGTCAAGTTGGAAAATATTGTATCCAAAGAACAGATTGTGGATATTTTGACAAAACCCCTTCCCAAGGAGACATTTGAATATCTCAAACAAAAATTGGGAGTAATATTCATCTCATCACTAAGTGCTTAAGGAGAAGCACAAACTCAAGGGATTATCCATTTTCCATTGATGTCAGAGGGGAAAAATCGCAGACAGGTGGGAAATTCTTTCTATGGCTGGTGGACTATGTGTTTAGTTGCAGAATTGTCATCAATGGAAAATGGGGAGATTGTTGGAATTATTGTCATTGATGTGAAAGGATTAATGTTGTCAGTAATGTCATATTATGGATTTACAAATTCACATAGCATTTACAAGATTGATTTATATATAGGTTTACAAGTATATTAAGAAAAATGGATGTGAAATGGTGGTTTCAAACCCATGGGTTTGGAAGCCCATGGTATTTGGACAAGTGAAATAAAAAAGGGGATTAATTATTTAATTAATGGGTGCCATATCTTTTTGAATGAAGATGTCCCTTCATGAAGGGTCATGATAAAGTATAAAAAGAGAAAGTATTGAGATAAACTGTGGGTGAAAAATGTAATAACATTTTAAGAAGTAGATGAGCAAAGATTGAATATCATTCCAAAAGGGGAGAGTTGTGAAATCAGTTTTGGGTCAGTTTGGAATTTTTGCTATAACCTATTTTCTAGAACGTTTCAGACCGTGGAATTTTGAGGAGAAAGCGAGATCTCTGAGTACATGTTGTCAAAATTCTAGACATTGGTTCACTAGAATTTCTGAGATATTCCTTGTGGAAGTTAGGGTTTCGAAATGACTTGAATGAATTAAAAAAAATCAGATTGGCATTTTCCCTGTAACTTATTTCTTGGGATGTTTCAGATCGTGAAATCTTGAGGAGATGGAAGCGCGATCTCTGGGTACATATGGTCAAAATTCTGGATATTGGTTCGCTATACTTTTTGAGATATTCCCTGTGGAAGTTGGGGCTTCTAAATGGTCCTGAAATCGGTTTTAAACATCTTAGTTTGGCATTCTCACTATAACATCTTTTCCGGGGCTTTTCAAATTGTGACACTTTTAGAGTTTCGAGGAGACGTACAAAAGTACCTTAGGTAAAAATTTCATACTTTGGTTCGATATACTTTATGAGATATACCCTGTGGAATTTAGGGTTTTTGAATGGTCCTGAAATCAGTTTCAAATGGTTCAGCTTGGCATTTCCTCTGTGACTTCTTTTTTTGGACTTTTCAATCTGTGAAATTTTTGGGGATTGAGGAGGCATATCGAAGTACCTCAAGTAAAAATTTCAGAATCATATTTGCAAAATTGTATACATGGTATGCTATACAAGTTCATTAATGGGAGGAGGGAAAAAACAACAAGCTCTAAAAAGTTACCATTTGGAAATTCAAATTTTGGTCAGACCTGATGAAGGAAGAAGTAGCAAGCAGACTCAGTGAAGGTAATTCCAATGTTATAATCTTTTGAAGTTATATGTACTTCAAATGAAATTGTAAGTTGAAGGTTGGTGTTGCTCAAGCAAAGAAATTGTTCTCTGATTAAGTTGGTACTTAGTGGTGGAGATTGGTGTCTCTAGTAGATTGGTTTCTACTAAGATCTATAAGAGTAGGTTGGTACCTACCAGGATTTGTATTAGCGGGGATTGGTGTCTCCAGTAGGTTGGTGCCTACAAATATTTGTAACATTAGGTTGGTGCCTACAAAGAATTATAAAGAAACGTTTTGTGGTTTTCTCTTGGAAGGGTTTCCATGTAAATCTTGTGTTCCATGTTTTGAAGTTAATAGATCTCATATGTGATTGTGCTCTTATGGTTGATGAATATTTGAAAAAGTAAAAAAAATTGTCTTATACAGATTCACCCTACATCCCCCTCACCTCTCATTATAAGTGTGTGCTCAACACTTGTTATATCTTTTTAGTCATTTTGATCTCATTGAATTCGAATGAAGTTGAGTCCACGTTGTTTCTATTCTATCCTTGTTTTTATACTATTGTCGCATTTTGTGATTTACATATTTTCATTTTAATATGAATCAAACAATAAATCATTTTCATTTCTTCCAATTAATTTTCAATTTAATCTTAATACACAATACACAATGTGGAATTAGCCTATAATTTCTAAATAATTTATACAAAGGTCATTTGTATCCATGTAACAAACTATATTTTCCACTCTATGGGAGATATGAATCTTAAGAATATTAAAACATGTTCTCCGTGTAAACAATAGGTCTACCACCACCTTAGGGAAATTTGTGGATATGAAATATAAGAGTCAAATCAAGCATCATTGTAGGATGAAGGTTTTAATCTATTGTTATCATCGTCATCCTTCTAAGCTTGGATACATTCTTCTTCTTCATACGGAGATCAATGTAAGAACATTATAAAGTATGGAGATCAATGTAAGAACATTATAAAGGAAAATTATTAAATTAACATGTTTGCAATTAAAAATAAGATAGTACACGACTTATACAAAAATGTTGAATTCTCATAGTTGAGACAATTTACTATAATTTACCTCGATTGCCACAGTTTTCATGTTTGCCTCCATCTTCATATCACTAAGTTGGGACATATTTTAATTTTTTTTGTGAGGATGGGTCACACCCATATTCCTCTCAATGTGTTTACATAAAATAAACATAATTAACGTTACCAATAAACTTGTATGCAATCACCTACCAACTATTCTTAACGACTACTTAAAATAAATAAAATCATAACTTACACATATTCCTCCATTTTAGTTTTACCTAATTGGCCAAAAACATTTATAATACTCTTATTATTTTCAATGGTTATACTCTTATTATTTTCAATGGTTTTGACATCATGGTTTGACAAATAAAATGATATTAACAATAACATAAGAAATAACATAAAATGTAAAGTGTGTAATGAAGATTTTGAAAAGATAACAACTAACTAATATAAAATGGAAATGTGCAATGAAGTTTTTGATAAGATAATTCAACTATGATAATTATTTTTCACCTACTTGGCATGTTGTTGTGTTGTTTCTATTATTTGTTTCCCCATTGTAAGATTTTGATCATGTTCTCTCTCTTATGCTTTAATATCATTCAATCGTCTTTGTAGGCATTCTTTTTTCAATGTTTGACATTTTTTTTACTTTATGTGCTCTCTTTGTTTTTAACTTAAACACTCAAGTAAAAAAAAAAAAATTATAAAACTCATGACTACTTGAAAATAATTATAAAACTCATAACTAATTTAGAAAAGACTAAAATCATACCAATTAGTAAAGAACAAAATAGAAATTCAAATTTGATCAAATATGCTTTGATTTTCATTCGACTTTCACTCTCATCTTCCCCTTCAGTTATTTTCATTGCAAATGATACCCCATTTTCCATGACAGGTATCAATTAAATTTTCTTGCCTATATATAAGATGTTTATCTAATGTTTATAGTGGACTTTATTAAAAACAAATAATAAGTAATTTATTAAAAGTATGTTGATTTTGTTAAGATGTGAAGTTAGTAAAAAAGAGTTATTATATTTGTGTTTGACAAAGGAATTCAACAAATTTATTTGTAATAATAATAATTGTGATAATGAGGATGACAATGAGGATGATGATGGTGACGACGACGACGACGACAAGGACGATGACGATCATGAGGATGACGACGACGACGACGATGATGATGATGATAATGATGATCATGGAGACAACGATGATCATGGCGACGACAACGATGACAATGTCACAATCAAGTCAAACCCCAATTTGGTGTATGAGACCTCCTTGTTTGTGGGACAAGGGACCCTCCTTGTTTGGGTGTACATACCCTACTCCCTCTCGATTTGAACCTATGACCTACTAAGAGGAAAAACATGTTATCAATCGTTAGAAAATCCCATAATGTAGGATTTATGCATTTATATCTATTCCAGATAATCCAGCAATGTAGAATTTTATGTATGCTATTCTTGAATTAGTATAATTTTGTGTTGAATTGTAAATAAAATATGTCACATGCAATGTTCAATATCTCAAACTTACTAGAAAATGGTTACTTCATTCTATCGTACATCTTATGAGAGCATTCTATTTGAAAGCGTGTATTTTATGAGTATATATATATATTTGTTCTCACCCTGAAATATGAGCATTTATACATGTTAATTTTCATTAAAGATGATTTGATTTTGTTACCATTTCACAAAATTAATTCAAGGTTTGTTGTGATCATGTCATTGGCAATTAATTCCACATATTGGCATAGTGCTGCTTTTGGATAGGTTTCATTACATTATTCGATCATTAAAATTTAGTCATGATAGAATGGAAATTTAAATTGTAGCTTTAGGATATTTGGTTTTTTTTATTTATTGTTTTTATTATTAATGATTCAATGGTGTTTGTATTGGAGGGAAATCATAATTATCTAACAATAAAAATTGATTCATAATTGTCTTTGCCATTGCTTAGTGGATTTTTTACATAAATCATTATCTCAAAGATGCCTTGTTATACCCTGGAGGCACTTAGGAAGGTTTTCGATTGTCAACATAGCAACTCTTCATCTCACTTTAGGTTGGTTCTTTTCTTGTGTATAGAGGAAAAACCTTATGAAAGAATGTTTAAGATGTTCTCTAGAATTTAAAGGATGTTGCATTGTTGATAATAGTGCATGTTTGATTAAAACAAGGTATTCCTTGATAGGTCAAACACCTTAAGCAACCAGATGCACAAACATATCATAGATAGACACACCAATGTATTGTGTGGTTAAAACCCTTAGAAATGGAAACAGTCCACTAACCCCACTAATGCAGACACTTGAGGCAATATATTAATGCAAAAGGAAAATGATTCACATATGAGTTTCTCACAATCGATCCTCGTGGAATAACCCTCCATGCTTATCAAATAGAGATTAGAACAATTGAGTGTTCAACGATAGATTGATATATTTGTTAAGATAGAGGAGAAGATGAACTATCTGATCACTTCATGTCTATAACTTATCTTGACCCTTGTTGGCGCAAAATGGAGACCCGGGTTCTTGCGCATGGGCCAGCAAAAGGATGTCACTATAGTCTAGTGTGCTGGAATTTTCAATCCACTTAAGGGAGAAAGTCTCACCTGAAGCACAACCAAAGATCGACTTAAGGTGGGATTGGTTAACTGTATGGTTGTGATTGTGGGTTAACATTGGCAAAAATTACCGTATCATCCAATTAATTATACCTAAGCTGCGGGGGAGTGCCCCCCTGGGTCGACGCTTTGCTCCAGAAGCGCGCTCCTAGAGGGAGCGATAAGGAAGCGCCCTCGGAAGCGCGCTTCCTGATCGCTCCCTTCTGGGAGAATTTTTTGGGAGCGCGCTCCATGGAAAAATAAATGCTCCCTTCCAAAACAGGGAGCTTTGCTCTAGAATCTCTCCCTCAACGCTCTCGGATCGCTCCCTCAATGCTCCCAGGTCACTCCCTCAATCGCTCCCTTAGGGCTCCTAGGAAACAAAAAAATGCTCCCGCCAGTAAGAGGCACTTCTTTTTTCTCTCTTGTTTGTGTGAACCAATACAAGGATTCAATCATTGGTCTATGCATGGCTAGGGTTCCTTTAGTTGGTTAAAACACTCACTCACTTCATTTTCTCTCATTCTATTTATCATTTCACTCGTGTTATTCCTCTTTTCTAAGGTTTTGAGTGGGAAGTTAGCCAGTGTTAATGAGAGAATTCGTGAGAGCTTGGAAGGTAGATTGAAGGTTGTTGTTTGTGAGATCTTGGAAGGGAGATTGAAGGCTTCCATAGTTACATTCAATCATTGTTGGAGAGCTAAAGAGGTAGGCTCTAAAACCCACTATTTGTTTGTTTGTTTGTTTTAAATTCCACTATGTTGAATTTTGAGTTTTCTCTTCTACTCTTTCCCATTTCTCCTTCTCCATTATTCTATTGGAGGTAGAAAGTTATTCTCATCTTGGGTCAAGAAGCATGATGGCTATGTGTTTTTTTCTTTTGGTTCCATTTTTTATTATGATTGTGGTGTTGGGAAGCGGTGGCACATACCGTTGAGAGAAGGAAGAAATGGAAGGGGATGTTGATAATGAGGCTAACAATGATGATGGGAAGAAACATAAAGAGACTTTAACACCCTTGTGGAAGTATGTGACAAGTCTTGGGTGAGGGAAATAGGGTGCGAGCACAAACAAAGTTTATATGCCCCCATTGTAATGAAACTTACACAGGTTCATATACCCATGTGAGAAAGCATCTATATGGCATTACACCATGGGACGAAGGTAAGACTATAGGATTCAAAACATGTGACCGTGTGCCAGTGAAAGAAGAAACAAATACAAGAAGAGGAGGTTGTGTAAAACAAATCCAAAAAATCAAGGGTTGAATCTAAGACTTCAAGCTCACATAGAATGTATGGTGGTCAATTCCCATCCCCCCATGGTAGTGGATTCTCACCTATGCTTAAAATAATATTAGATTCCCTTAACGATTGTTGCAAGGATGAAGTGGATGCAAAAATTTTCAGGTTTCTCTATGCATGTGGTGTACCATTCAATGCTCTCCATTCACCTTATTGGCATGAAATGGTACAAGCCATCAATAGTCCCCCTAAAGGATATAAGAGCCTTTAGTAAGACAAAGCTAAAACCATAGGCTTAACATGGAAAGAGCCAAAAATCCATAATGATCTAGGACATTTTACAATTGATTTGACTAAATATGGTGTACTAGTATCCATTCTTATTGTATTTGGTGCTTGGACAAATGTAGTGGCAGGCCATTGATAAATATTCTTGGTGTGTTTGCTAGTGGCGCGGTCTTCCTTTTAGCCAATGACTACTATGTTATAAGACTAGTGTTTTTTTTTCCCAGGAAAAAAGGCATTCCAGCTTTATATAAAGGAGAAACATTTTACATGACCATATAGGTCTCACGAAATTGATATGCACCACATTTCTTTACATTTCCAAAAAAACAGATGTATTATAATACATCCTTAAGAGTCCAAACATAAGTTCAAAAAGAGATAAAAAAGAGCATGATCAATAATCATGTGAGCATGGCACCCAACCATACATCACCATAATCAGAAAAAGATATCAAAACGGAATAGGGCCAGGGCCAAAGTTATCCTCGGGATCGTGTGGCCAAGTTTGCCAGAGGCCATCTCCGAGAAGACGACCTTTTTTTAATAGCTCATCTGCCACATAATTTCGTTCCCTATAGATATGGCAGAAAGAGATCCGGGTAAAAGATGCGGCCAGTCTTGATACCTCATCATAGACAAGATACAACAGAATATTCTGAGGCTTCCATCTAGGTTTCATCCATTGAATGATAAGGGATGAATCCTCGAAAACTTGTAAGCAATGGGTAGCCCTCGAAATGTCTGAATGCAAAATAAATTTCAGAGCCAACAACTTTGCACGGTTGTTGGTGCTATATCCAGTGGATGCAACAAACTTGTACCATTGTGTAGAAGAGAGAAAGATGATGCCACCAACGCCCCCGCGGGATGTATTTCCTTGTGCGGCTCCATCGAAATAACCCCAAGGGGTGTCTCTGTCGATATGCTCCACAAAAATAGATTGAATACGTGGAGGTCGAAAAGCAGGAGGCTGTTCTTGGGCCAAACCCAAACTGTGCAAGGCATATAGATCTGGTGGAATAAAAAAGTCACGAAAAATGGTGTGGTTACCAGCCTTCCATGAATGCCATATGACAATAAAAGGCAGTGCAGGAGAAGAATGATCTGAGTACGTGGATCTCCATCGAATGAAAGCCTCTGAGAGCATGGAACCCGACCAGATAGGAGGGAGACCCGATAGGAGATGGATATGCTGCCAAAGCTGTTGTGTTTAAGTGCATTCGATGAGGAGATGAGAGAGTGACTCAGAATGTTCCTTACAAAGAGGACATCTGCTCGATCCTTCGAGAAAGAAGTGTTGAAGGCGGTCCCAAGTAGGAATGCGATCCTGAATAACAGCACAGGTGAAAAAATTGATCTTTAACAGACAATTAATAGACCACAGAACGTCGTTTCATCAGTAGGCTTCTCGGCAAGGATCCAAATCACTGAGAATCAAATAACCGATACTCGAAGAGTATGTCCCACCTGTGGTATTCGGAGACAGCAAAATGAGTCTGTTCCATGGGTAAGGTGTATGGAGGAATCCCTCAAGGCCTTGATGTAAAGATCCTATTAAAGCATATCATGTTCCTGAAAGTGAAAGTAAGCGGCATTCCTCCAACCTTGTTGGTGAATGGTTGAAGCAATTGGGTCATCAGTATGCCCCAGGAATATAATCCTAGACCATTGTAAATAAATAATCATATGTTCCGGGAGGCTATATGAGCCTTTGCAACCAATCCATGGGTCTATCCCAATGCGCAAAAGATTACCAACATCAATTCCCCATTGTAGACCTCTGGCTATAAGATCAAAAGAAGCCATGGTGGCCCTCCACATCATCGAGGATGGACGAGAGCATACTCCACCAGTCCTGAACCAGTCCTCAATTGATGGTGGCTGTATATATTTTGAGACAATAATCTTTGTCCATAGGTTGTCGATAGTGATAAGCCGCCATAGGTTTTTAGCCACCAAGGCCTTCCCAAAAGACCCAAGCTGTTTGATACCCAGACCTCCCCATGCTTTGGGTAGGGTGACCTTGCCCCATGCTATCCAGTGGAAAGAGTTAGTGTTGTTCCCCTTCCATAATAAGTTGTTGCAAATATTGTGTATAGTCTTGATGGTGCTGGCAGGGATGCTTGCCAGGGATAACCAATAAACAGGTATAACTTCCAGTACCGATTTGATGAGTATAAGCCTCCCCCCTTTAGACAATCAATGATTGCACCAATGTTGGATCTTCCCTTCTATGCGTTCGATCAGCCATATCCAATCATTTATGCCATAGGAGTTCGGGCAAATGTTGAAACCCAGGAAGGGGAGGCCCCCATCAACATCGATAATAGGAAAAGGAGCCTGCCTAGAGATCCAAGCTTTTGTGGCATCATCCAAATTAAAGAAGGAGATGGACGGTTTTGCATAATTGATAGACACACCTGTGGCCCCCGTTAACAAGAGAAGGATATTTTTTAAATAAAGGATGACACCTCGAGATCCATTAGTGAAGATTAGAATGTTTTCGACAAACAACAGAAGGGAAATGACAAGGCTAGTAGAGAGGTGAAAACCCTTGAATGTATGCCGGTCCAAAGCTTTGTGCAGAGCACAACCAAGGCCCTCTACCACCAGTAAAAATAATAAAGGGGCGAGTGGGAAACCCTGTAGAAGACCCCGCTCCGGACGAAAAAAAGAGGATGCTGAGGAATTAACAAGGACAACAAAAGAAACGGACTGCACAGTAGCCATAATCCAATTAACTGTATTTAGCGGAAAACCAACCTAAAAAAGAGTCAAACGAAGGAAAGTCCAATTTACCTAGTCATAAGCCCTACGAAGATCAATCTTCAAGATAGCAGACATAATCTTTTTTGTCTTGGCCGAGTGCAGAATCTCCTGAGTGGTGCCGATAGCATCCTGTATTAACCTTCCCTTTAAGAAAGCATGTTGCTCTAGTGAAATACCTTTTGATAGAATACCTTTGATCATGTTAGCCACTACCTTCGCAGTGATTAAATTGTAAAAAGCATTACAGAGTGAAATAGTCCTATAATCAACAAATGTTTGACCCCTTTCTGTTTTAGGAATCAGAGTGATGAAGGTGGCATTTTTAGCAGCCAAAATCCTCCCCTTAAGCCGAGATTCTTCCACAACCGCAAGAATATCTGCTTCAAAGAGTTACATAAAGGCCACAAAGAATTTAGTAACCCAACAGTCAGGCTCAGGGCTTTTATCATGTTGTAATTGCCCCAAAGCATCCTTGATCTCCTTCAAGGTGACAAGAGAAGTGAGAGCGATACAATCGGCATCAGAGACCATCTTGGGTAGTCACCGAGAATGTTCATCATATGAGCCACCGAGACATCGGGTGGCTGGGCATAAACTCTTTTAAAATGTCGGGTCCCCATAGTGCTAAGCTTGTGGAAACCAGACTGAGAAATACCATCTTCGTCCTTCACGTCCCAAATGGTGTTGATACATTTTCTATGCTTAGTATAATTGTGGAAATATTTAGTGTTTGAATCCTCGGCTTGAATCCCAAGAGCTCGACTCTTTAAACGAGTTGTGGCCTTGTTCTGAGTTAAAATTTCCTTCCGACAACATTCCAATGATAGGATCTCCATTTTTTGTTGAGAAGAAGAAAAACCCATGTGGTGAACAACGTAGAAAGACTCCATAACCACTTCAATATGCTCAAGCTCCTCGCTCAGCTCAAGAGACCGATGCTTAATCCACGGAATTGCAGAATGCTTTAACTTAAAAAGGTTATTGTTTAATTGTGTTGCCACCGAGGAGGTAGCAACAAGGTCGTAAGGTTTCCAAACTTTCACAACCATATCGCAGAAAGTCGAGTCCTTAATCCATCGGGTATCAAACTTGAAAGGGCTCTTTGGGGTCTTGATTGTCTGACAAAGTTCTAAGAGGATTGGGTGGTAATCGGAATCACCCTCGATCTCTATCCATTGGCGCGCAAATGAAGTCGATTGCATAAAACCCTCATTAGCTAGAAACCTATCCAAACGCTTAGCAATATGAGCATCACCACCCCGCATGTTCCTCCTAGTAGGACGCATTTGTAAAGGCGGAAGGTCGATGAGAGAATGTGATGAGAGGATATTACTGAAGAATTCCAATAGAGGATCTCTAACAACGTGTTCACCCCAAATCTCAGCATTTCCTAGAGTAAAATTAAGATCACCCCCAATGAGCAACCGATCAATCTTCCTAAGATTGTTAGATAATAAATTGTTCGAGAAAGGCTCCCTAAGAGCGTAAGGACCATAAACGTTCACCATAGAGTGCTAAACCTGTCTCCTTGGAAAAAAGAACAGAAAGCAGAACCGAATGGAGAGCCCAGGAGTTGAGCAGGAGGAAACATGAAGTAAGCTAGCCAGTGATGAGGCTGCTAAATCTCGCTTCTGCATCAGTGCAAATAAAAGACCAACCATTTAGGAGGGAGCATAGAACCGAGAGAATGGAATCACCTATAGTAAGAGTTTCTTGCAGGAACAGAACATGGGCGATATAGACAACGATCCGCCTATGGAGGGCCAGGCGCTTTGTGGGTAGCCCCAACCCACAGATGTTGAGCGACATACAGAGCATCATAGAGCCACCAACTTGGGCATGCATGCTCTAAGTGCCCCGCAAAGGCTCCGTTGTTTACCAGAGCAAATGTCAATACAACCCTGTGATCTGCCTAGTCCATGATAGAGCGATGACCCCGTAGACTGTTGGTGGAAAGCTTGAAACCCCTGATGGGTCCCAATCCTAGAGAGTTTAAAAGTAACGAAGTAGAAGAGCGCAGGAAGTACCCGGACGGGTGAGTCTCAACAACAGAGGAAGGAGTATCGATAAGGGAAACAGGTGCAGAAACCTCAGGCTTATTACTGAAGGTCCGAATAGAGGATGACAGGCTAGGGTTTGACGGGGATGAGGGTGAAAGGAGACCTACCATAAGCGTGGAGAAAATGGAATCCGCTTGACATTAGCCAGGAAAGGGAGTTTTGTCCCAAATGGTAGGAGGGGGGATGGCATGGATAAAGGGGGTGAGTGGTTTCAGGGTAGGGAAAGCAGTGGAAGCCAAAGGGGGAGGGCAAGACAGGGTGTTGGGTAGGTCGGGGATAGGGTCCCCTACTAAACCAGCGCTAGACAAAAAAGGAACAGAGGAACAAAGAGGTTCTTTAGAAGAGTTCGGCTTACCTATCGGTCTGTCCACCAACTCGTTATCCATGGAGTGGAAGTCCATCACGTCCAACAAGTGTGCCAGGGACTTTTGCACGGCCTTCTTCTACATCCACACCTTCCTTTGGAAGCCTCTTTGACAGTGTTGGGCTATATGGCTGTATTGGTGATAGTCGTTGCACCAGAACGGGATATCCTGGTAGTCGATCCTTTGAGTCCATACTCTGCCACGGACGTTGATGTCGATTTCTTCGGGAAAACCCTCCTGTAGATCAAGAACAACCAACACCCTGGCAACAGACATGACACCAGTCGAGAGGAAACCCATGTCAGCCCTAAGAAAATTCCCTAAAACGTTCCCAAGCCTCGAAAGAATGTCAGCAGACCACAACTCAGTTGGTAGGCCAGGGATCTTAATCAAAATAGGCTTAACGTAGTTTTTTTCAACTGGGAGTCGAAAAAAAGATTCCAACTCTTGAGGCTCAAGACAACCGAGTCCCACTCCCATGTGCTCGACAGTAGAATAGAATTATTTGAGAGCTTATCAAGGATGATACCCAGCCAGCCTCGGGTGAGAACATAAAGCCATGGCTCGTAGACAAGCAGAGGAACCCAATAATGATACGCCCATTTCCAAAAGGAGGGAAGGTTGATATGGCAACCTCCAAAACGTCCTACCAAGGCGCATTCAGTCATTGAAAATACCTCGAAAAAGTCGATGTCATCTCCAAGAGCAAGACACTTCTTCTTGGTCTTCTTGATATAGTGCTTGTGGTTATCGCTACGTGGTGGAGAGAGAGATAGCAACGGGTCAGTGCCGGTAGTCCGTTCCCCACAAGTAAAACTTCCTTCTAGTCCTTTAGAGGGGAAGACTGTGCAGTTGTTAGTGATAGGAACCTGTGAAGGGACAGGAGTTGGGTCCATAGCAGACCCTCCAGAAAGTTCCATGGAGCATAAAACAAGGCAGGGGGTAGACAAAAACACAAGGAGTGCAGAATGAGGGAGGGTTGTGACACGAGACCCCAAGATGAAAACAGGAGCCTATTCCGTTACAAAAAACCGTCAAACTCAAGTCCCACCAGTGAAACCTAGAAGCTCGGGGGGAAGAGGATCCATAGGAGCACCAGAAAAGTCAAGGACCAAGACTATCCCGAGTCAGGAGCCCCTGAGGGAGGATTGGCTAGAAGCAACATAGGCCGCCATTCATGACACAGTAAAACCTAAAAACCCTAATAGAGCCGAAAACCGGCTACACTGTGTGAATTGTAATGTGCGATGTTCATGAAAACCATTGTAGAATTGGCTGCAAGACTAGTGTTAATATTTTAGAACCTTTAATTAAAACCATTCAAGAGATTGGTTTGAATAAAGTCCATTCAAGTCATCGCTGATAACGCTACTAATTGTAAGGTAGCAAGAGCAATCATTGAGGATATGTACCCTAACATATTTTCATTAGGGTGTTCGGTTCACACACTGAACCTTTGATGCATGATATTATTAATATGAAGGACCCTAGTTATAAATAGAATGGTGCATTGTAAAAGAAGGAAGAAATTGATAAAATTTATTACCAATCATAGCATGGCCCACCACGTTTTTTGGAATGACTCTAGGTTGAAGCTACTTAAGATTGCAAAGACCATATTCGCTAGCCACTACCTCACCTTCAGGCACCTTTTGAAGTAAATGAGTCATTGGCTAGTATGGTCTCAAGTGATTCTTGGCAGGGTTTGAAAGACAACATTGCATCGACATTTGGTGGACATGAATTTCAAGAGGTGGAGGACACTATTCTTGATGGTTAGTTTGGGAACAAGTTAGGTTTGTTCTTGATGGTCAGTTTGAAGTTTGAACCTACCTTTGAAGTTTGAATTGTTGATTAAATATTACAATTCCCTGGTAATGAATATAATGCTCTATTCCGTTGTGGTTGATGTTATTTGTTAGAGTTTGTTGATGGCAAATCATGACAATGTTATAAGTTATAGCTGCTAGATTATTGATGGTATATCTGTTCTGAATGGTTGATGATTTAATAATCATCATTAATCCAATAGTTAGATGTATGTTTTCATGTTTTCTACAACTAATTTGTCATCCTGCATGTTTTTTTATATATATGTATCAAAATATATTAAAATATGTAATATATAAAAAACGCTCCCAAAACGAAAGCTTTTGAAAATTTCTCTTTTTTCTCCCGCTCCCGCTCTTGCTTGCCACTCCTGCTCCCACTCCCCGCTCCCAACAACATAGGAATATACTGCAACAACACTTAACTGTAAGCATTATTCATTCATTCAACTCGAAACAATTAAACATAATCAGACATAACAAAAACATGTATAACTCAAAAAGTTGAAGGGGCCAAACAATCTCTTCATTATATCAATAGATCTCCATTACAACAACTTACATCAAGGATTTTTATGCTTTACATTCACCGTGGAATACACGTCGTTGGACAAAGCGCTTTCATAGATAGAACCCAAAACCCGACTGCATATCTATCTGTCTCTTTTATATCTGATTTGGCACTTGGATGCTCTCTAAATTTCCTTGTGCTTGTTCTATTCTACCCCCTCCTTTTATATCCTTTGCTTCCTTCTATACTTGCGGAGTAGGTCCAAAACTGATACAAAAGTGGTTGCGGTTGTCACCTTTCTTCCACAACTTCCTTCATTTACGTAAATTTATTTCTTTGACTTCTCTTCTTTCGTTTTCTTCTTGGTCCAATTCAAAAACGAAGGAGACAACAAGCCCCGACCACAAAGATTGACTTGCCCTCGAGTCAACCCTGTTATGTCACTGATCCCTGAGAATCTTCGGTTGTTGGTCCTTCAAACGAAGGAGCCAACTCTGGTACCTGTGCAATAGCCTTTTGTTGTAATTGTGCGAACTCATCTAACTTTGTCTGCCATATGCTAATCATTTCAATGGTTCTATCGATAAACTCTTGAGATTTTTCCTTATCTAGGAGGGTGGGTTTTTGCTCCTCTAATTGTTGGACTTCTGTATCTACACCGTGATCCAACTGTTGCAACTCGGAATACATGACTTGGGTTGTAGCCTTCAACTCATGCATAGTAAGCTTGGAGGCATATGTTTTTTGTTGGATGCTATCCTTTTCATTATCAAGTTCATGGGCTTCCTGTTATTTGTGTGATCTTTCCATGGGTTCAACTATCACCTTAGCATTTTGGTGTACTTGTTTAACTTACGCCCGCAAAGTTTCGGCAGGTCGTTTATTCTTCTTGAGGATTCCAACCTAATCATTCAAGGCTGTGAAAATCTCTTAGCTCTACCTGGCTGTAGGCTTGGTTGTCTGTAGGAGTTCATTGCGGGAGACTATTGCATCATTGCTTACTTGGGGAACTTGGCTCATTAGCTGTGCTTGTTGGTCGTCTCGTTGACTCTGGATCTTTGTGAGCTGCTATTGGAAGTTGTCACATTCTGCTTGGAGTTGCTTCCAGGAAACACATAGTCGTTGTAAGCTTTCTTGTAGTTCGACGTATGAGATTTCCTCAGGTGTCGTTGATACATTCTCCCGTACCTAAGGCCACATTGTGCCCAATTGATCACACAATGCAGAGATAGTATTCTTTGTAGTTGCTTTATCTTTCTGTGTTGCTTCCTTGGCAGTTAGAGCATCTGCTAGTTGTATAAGGGCTTCATCATACGCACGTATGACAATGTTGTGCTCTATCACAACAAAGGCAAGTCATTGTTTTACCTCTGCTGTACCCTTACGAATTTGCTCAAACAGTTGTTGAGTGATTAATGTGGTTTGGTTTGGCATGAGAACTTCAGGGGGTAAAGACTGAAGAGGTAATCCACTAGAAATATATTGTGTTGATTGATCTTGCAAGTGGTTGTCTACTTGTTTAGGAACGGCTCTAGTGCTGGCAATTCGTAGCTACACTTCCTCATAAATTAAAGGGGTTATGTCATGGTGGGCTTGGAAGACTTAGAGAATAAATTGACAGTTGCATGAAACTTGTTCCTATTGTTCAAGTTGGACTCTGAGAGAAACATGTCCATGTTCCTGGCGAGATGACTTTGCTGGGTGTTCTGGCTATACTTCTTCATTCAATTGGTCATGTTGCGGGATGGCTTTAGTTGCATTATACTGCTGTGATTGGATAGATGGTTCTGATTCCAATCCACTATGAATGTTCATTGGTTGGGGCTCTTGCTGCAAGGGGATATCTGCTATTGTAGCTTCAGAATCTGAGGCCTCCAATGTTCCAATATATTTTTGCTGAACAGGGACTCCTGCTACGTGGATGATGTGATTTAAGGGATCGTCGAGGTTAATGATTGAGGGCGGAATTGGATAGGCTCGTTGGGCAGACACTAGAACTGATGAAAACAAATGAATTGTTAAGGGTGTAGACGTAGCGGAGATGTATTCAACGGTGGGAATGGTGGAGGTGGCGGTGGCGGGTTTATCTGCTTTGGGCTGGATGTGTGAGCGCATTTTGGTGGGGTGAGGACCTGTATGGCTTTCTTTAGGAGACTGGCAGGAACCATGGCAGTATCGGGGAGTGATGTAATGGATTGGGAACATGTGTGGGTATGGCTATGGGAATCTCTATATCCTATGAAGAGGCCCCCTACGCTTCTTCTATCTTTATTTTATGCTTAGACGAGGGTTTGGAAAATAAATAAGACATGGTGTGTTAGCAATTGTTACACCTGGCTATTTATTGGCGACTTTGTGGAACGCGTTTGGCACTAAACAAAATGGCATGGGGCAGGGTAGAAATGTTTCTTGATCTAACTCAAGTGGTTGAATAAACATGCGTGCTCGGTCGATGCCAATCCATACCTTCGATGTATAATTCTTGAGTAGAGTATCAACCACTCTTAGCATGGAATTTGATTTCATATCCTCATACCATTCTTTGAAAGCATACTTGTTGAAGGCAATGTTATTAGGTTCGCCCATAGCTTTCCGAGCTGCATAATTATGGGCAACCGGTTGTGGTAACTTGAGTTGTAGTAATATTCGATCGTGAGGTGGTTGCCACTTCCACATGGCTAGGGCAATAAAGAGGTAACCAAAAATAAAGTAACTCCCAAAATTCTACGTGTCTGTACATGCCTAAAAAAGTTCATTCATCACGAACTTGCACTAGTTGAGTTGGATGCCATTGGCACGGAATTTAGCAACTGACAAAATATATAGGGTTTACTCCCCCTTCATATACTTCCTCATTACTTTATCGGTGATAATATGACATGCCATCTTAGTCGCAGTATTGTTAATGTCGGCAATGATGACACCTTTCCCACGTCTCTTGGTACCATACTTGTTATAGAGGCTCGACTCTGTGTGACTTTTTGATCTCTTGTTGCTACCCTGGATCCCTGTTGCAACGTCCTCTCCTTCCATGGAGAATCCGGTGAGCTTATGGATATTGTCCATATGAATAGGATATTGCTTTCCTATCCAGAGAGAATACCCGTGCATTCCACTGATCAGGAACTTTGTGCATTTTTTAACTTCAAGGGTTGTGCCAAACATTGTGGGGTCTTTCAGATGAAGGAGGGTCGAATCTCTTAGAGATACAGAATTGAACTTCCACTGCTGTTGGACTTGCTCATTGTCCAGTGGGAAGAAATTCATATACTCCTTGGGTTGCATATCGGGATACAAGTCTACGTCTAAAAATTTAATGTCTACCAGTCGCATTTGTTCGACCTTTCCATTTAGGTCACCCACAACATGAAGCCTTAGGTCGACAGGGCCTGGTTTTGCTACCTATTTCTATTTTGATTGAGCATTTTGCTAGATGCAGATCTTGTGATAGCTACTTTCCCCATTGTAGGCTCTCGACATTGGTATACAAACTTGATCATAGGTTTATTACTTTCGGAGAGCACCGGTTTTATAGGTTCTCACAATGTGCAACATATTGGAGATCGCCATCCTTTAATAGACACTTTTTGCCAAATTGTGACATTAATGGTGAGACATATTGGAGTGGTGATATAAATGCAACTTAGAGGTGATTGTTGTGTTCACACGAGTAAGCTTCTCTCGAAAGGATCTGGTTACGACTGCTCATAAATGATATTGGGATAGTTGTACTGCTTTTCAAATCGTCTGTGGGGCCTGAGTGGAGGGGAGGGCCCTTCTCGACCACAATGGTGTTGACTAACTTGTGATAAAAAGAAACTGTGGAAACCAACTAAAGACTGAAAAAAATATCACTGAACTAAAATAAAAAGAAATAAATTCTAACTACTAACTAACTCACTCTCGAGAATAAGAATGGTCTCTAGCGGAACTATTGATCAGAAACATAGGGCTTTAGGCATACGCTATTCAGTGCATGAGTCTTTGATTTTTGCAGCAAAAAAAGGTCTCAACCAATGCATCTGTAACTTCTCGGGGTGTTTCATAAACTTCTTGTCATAAAATAGCACTTTTGTCGCCTTTGGGAAATTGAGTCTTATTGATGTGACGATTGTGCCATGCCTTCTGTCGTACCTTTTCTAGTGTTGCATGATATTCTTCCATAAATCGATATTCTTCAAGTTCCATGAGCTTTGCAAGATGTTCCGCAATTGATTTATCCTTTGTTATCTATTTGTGTTTGCAATGTAAAGGCTTGGAACGATGAACTTAGTGGGAACCATTGCTTCTCTACCATAAACCTATTGAAATGGAGTTTGCTTGTGAAGTTTCTTGGTGGTGGTCTTGTAAGCCCATAGTACAACTGGAATTCGTTCATCGCAATCATCCATGTTTGTGCAACAGACTTTGGTCAGCCCAGTCTCCAAAATCTTGTTGAATGCTTCTACTATGCCATTCGCCTAAGGGTGATATGGGCTGCTCTTATTATGCTGAATCGGGAATTTAGTTGTCAATTCTTCAATTGTTTTGTTCAGAAAATGCTTTCCTTGATCACTGTGAGACTTCTAGGGAGCCCTTTTCGAGTTATAATGTTTTCAATAATGAATTGTGCAACTGTTTTTGTGGAACAATCTTGGACTGCTGCAGCTTTGTCCCACTTGGTTATATAATCTGTTGCAGTAATGATATATCAGAATTTGGAATGCTTTGTTGGTGGATGAATTGGTCCTATAAAGTTAATTGCCCATTTTCAAATGGTTGTAGCGCTCAGACTGGATTCAATGGAAGTTCATCTCTGTGGGATGGTTGGCCAACATGTTGACAAACGTTGCATTTCCTTGCATACTGCTTAGCATCTTTTAATAATGTAGGCCACCAAAATTCGGCTTGTAGCACCATTCTACCTGTATCTTTTCCGCCAACATGTCCTCTCGCAACTCCGGCATGGCATTCCCACAAAATACTTTCGTGCTCATGATCAAATATGCACCTATGCAAGATGCCATCAATCCCTAGTTTATATAGTTGTCCTACAATTAGCTGGTGTTTTGTCACTCTTACCACTAGGTTCCTCTTCTATGTGGGGGAAAAGTCATCTGGAGCATTCCCCGCAGTGAGGAATAATGTGATGACTTCTAGGTGATATGGAATGGCTTCAACTTTAAATAATGTAGCGTCTGGCAACTGATCACCTATCGGGTCGTGAGCTTCGCTTGATTCAATGTGAGAAAGATAATTTGGTCCATGATTATGTTTCCTTGGCTTCACTATAACTTCAAAAGAAAATTCATGAAACATAAGTAACCATTTGCATATTCTTCCTTCTAACATCGGCTTGTTCACTAGATACTTCAAGGCAGAATGGCCCGTGAAAAACTTAAAATTCCCTCCAAAAAGCTAGTGGCAGAACTTTTGTAATGCATAAATCATAGCTAATCCTTCCTAGTCTGTGGTTGTATAGTTGCGGTCATGTTGCAATAGATTTATGGTTGCAAAATAAGCTGGTCCATCTCACCTTCCCTAGGTTGGGCCAGTATAGTGCCAAGGGTGATTCTTGATGCGTCTAGATGGACATGGAACTCCTTTTTCCAATCAAGGAATTCTAAGATTGGGGCATTTACCATTCTTTCTTTGAGTGTGTTGAATGCTTGCTCACAGTCTTAATTCCATTGAAAAGTCTTAGCCTTCTTTAACAGTTTCTCCAATGGCGCAGTGATAGAAGCATAGTTGTGGATGAATCTTCTATAATATCCGGTATGACACAATGTGAATCGCAATTGTTTTACTATCATTGGTGCTTGCAGATTTACAGTAGCTGCAATTTTTGTAGGATTGATCAACACCCCATGCTTACATACGATATGTCCCAGTGGGTTACCAAAAGGTATGCAGAAGATGCACTTTCATAGATTCAATGAAATCCCCATCTATCTGCAACAATCCAACCTGATCCAAAGGAGAGCAATGTCGTCTTTGAGCAGACTATAAATTTCCCAACCATGTAGATATAATTCTAAGAACTTGTAAAAGAACTCGTGGAAGGTTGTTATCAATATCCTTGAAATAATGGTTGCCGCATTTTTGAGCCTAAATGGCATAACATTGTACGCGAATGATCCTCATTCAGTAGTAAATGTAGTCTTGTTCTTATCTTATTTAGCGATCCTCACCTAGTGATAGCCCGAGAAGCCATTAGTGAAAGAATATGCTTTGTTCCCCGCCACTTGGTCTAATACCTCGTCACTGAATTTTGTCGGAAAAGGGTCATGGACACATACAACATTTAGGCCGTGAAAATCAACACAAACTAAAATGTCCTCTCTATCCTTCTTGCTTTGGATAATAATCAGACTAGTCCATTCATATTCATCGACTAGAAAAAACCAGGCATGCATTTAACATGCGGTCAATATCCTTTCTAACCTTTTGTTTGACCTGAGGATTCAACCGATATGGTCAGTGTTTGACGGTCTTTGCATATGGCTTTAGTTTAATCTTCATTTCTGCTAGGTCTCATTGTATCCCCTTGTTGGGAAGATTAATTGTCTAATTAAATAAACAGCTGAAACTCCGAAAACGTAAATTGTCAACCCGAGGAAGTCTTTTATTTCAAAGCTATCTTGCAAAATCTATGCAGGATTAATTTCCATTTCACACTATTGATGTATTGGTATGAAATTGAAACTCATTGTAAACTAGATCACACCTTCTTGAAAAGAAATCAAACCCCAAACATATTCATAAAACCACACTGTAAATCTAATCACACTTCAAACAAAATCAACTCTTACGAAGCAAGATCTAATTACATAAATATGAAATAAGTGTTATGTTGGCCAACAATCTATCAAAACAAATTAACATGAATAACAACAATGATAAATCTAACAATGAATGAAAGCAAGAACTAAATGATAAACAAATTCATACAATAGCACACTTACAATTAACGCTATCAGCATCTGCTCATGAGAGTGTCCTTCCTCCACTAAGAAGAGTTGGATATCCACAATGAAAGTTTACAACTCCAGAATTAAGAAACTGCCAGTATGTATTATCAAATTGAAATTACTACAATAGAGTTCGGATCAGATTCTATAGCACATGATTTATTGCTCTCCTTCCATTCCCTTCTACATGAGATTGATTACATATTTATACATAAAAATCCTTCATGAGGATGAGGAACCGAATTCCCAACTTGGAATCTGTTTTAACAAATTTGCTAAATTGAAACACCGGTCGCAACAGTAAATCTGGCAAAATCCCTTTTAAAGAACCACTCGTATCTCTCAAAACGCGGCTATTTTGGGCGATTTTCTCACGAATCAAATAATTGACGCCGTTTTGCACAAAACCCATGTCCCGGATGTTTGAGATTCTTCTTCATCTGCCCGCAAATTGCAATGCAAATAAATGTGTTCTTATATGGCACGCGTTTTTGGTTGGGACCGTTTGATCATGAGCTGGAGGCTGCCATGTTGGACCTGGGTACGAATTCAAGATCACAAATCGATGTCATCAAACCTAAGACACAACCATGTTGTATATTTCCATGTAGATGTGTGTTAGCATGCCAACTTTGGAGGCTTGAACCATGAGTGATGCTGCTGCCAATATTAAAAATCACTTCACAAACCGTCATCAGTAAAATTATGCATAATAGTCTTCAATTTATCAAAAATAAAGGAAAATAATCATTATTAACCACTAAAGCATCAATGTGAGTAATATACCAAGGAAAATGTCAGTAATATACCAAGGAAATTGTAAACACATAATTTTGAGAGTTTGTTACCAGATTTTGCAACGGCTCTTGGGGGTCAGTCAAGGGAGTGTTATCTCCATTGCTTTTGGTTCCTTGTTCAATGAGGGGCTCACTTTCTAGATTAGGTCCTGATAGCTCTTGATGGTCCTCATCTATGTTTAGCATCGAGTTTGGTGTATGATAGAGCACTATGTTACCCAACAACTGGCCTTCATGATCATGCCTCCCACTTGTGCCTTCCCTTGACTTCCTCTTACTAGATTGTATGCCACGTCCATCCCATGCTCTCTTAATTTGGCGCTAGTGAGTTCTTTTCTCCGCTTCGTTTGACATAGATCCTTTCGGTTTTCTTCAATGTTTTTTCCATTCATTATGCTTTCTTCCAATTGCGTGCTTCTTCATCATGCTTCTCTTTTTCAATCTCTCCGCCATTTTTCTTTGATTTTTTCTCTTTGCTTTGCTCGCGTAGACTTGGATTCAGCACTGTAAATCCCCTCCATTGATAATATATCTACCTTTTGTAATGTAGCAGCACCACCCTGACTTCTCTTCTTGTGAACGAGGGGTTTACTCCTCCCTTCGAATATAGTCTAGAGGCAGAAACCCGAAGTCAACCAACCATGTCTTAATCCATAGAGCAACCTCTCTCGATAGTCTTCCTCGTGTCCCTCTCCTGAGTTCGTCTTCAAATTTCAGTGTGGATTGGCTATTTTCAGTTGCAATCTCCATAATATAGCCAAACAGATTACTTTCTACCTAGAAAACAACGACGCTAGTTAGTGGTGAGTTTAGTTGATTTAACCTGATCAGAGCTCTTGTAATCCACGCAATAGTCTTTGTCTATTTTTTGTGATACTCAGGTGCTTCTGCAAGTCCTCCCAACCATTCTACTAGATTTATTGTAAGTTCAACCCACAAAACTTTGTACTAATCTAGAAGAGGTCCTCCATAAAAAATGTATTCTTTGAACTTGGTTACTTCCCACCCTTGTAGCTCAGCTTCCCGTGTTATGAAATTGTCAAACTTATTTTCCCACCAATCCTTAATACAATTTGTTACCACCAGGTCTCGGCAACAGAACCATTTATTGGGGCAAAATGGAGATCAATGGTCTTGCGCATGGGCCAACGAAAGGGCTTCGTTGTAGTCTAGTGTGCTGACATTTTCAATCCCCTTAAGGGGGAAGGTCTCACCCGAAGCACAACCAAGACCATAATAAGATGGGATTGGTTAATTGTATGGTTGTGATTGTGGGTTTACAGTGGCAAACATTATCATATCATCCAATTGAATATGCCACAACAACACTTAATAATAAGCATTATTCGTTTATTCAACTCGAAACAGTTAAACAAAATCAAACATAATAGAAACATGTATAACTCATAATTTTAAAGGGGCCAAACAATCTCTTTATTATATCAATAGATCTCCTTTACAACAGCTTACATCAGGGCTTTACGCCTTACATTCACCGTGGAATTACCCGTTACAGTTGTCTCTTTTGTCTCTAATATGGTACTCGGTGAAATTTGGTTGAGCTTTGATTTTTAATTCTTTTAGATGCAAAGACTTGAAGCAATGAGACAATACAATCTATGAAATTAATGGTCTTGCGCATGGGCCAACAAAAGGGCTTCGTTGTAGTCCAGTGTTCTGACATTTTCAATCCCCTTAAGGGGGGAGGTATCACCCGAAGCACAACCAAGACCATAATAAGATGGGATTGGTTAATTGTATGGTTGTGATTGTGGGTTTACAGTGGCAAACATTATCATATCATCCAATTGAATATGCCACAACAACACTTAATAATAAGCATTATTCATTTATTCAACTCGAAACAGTTAAACAAAATCAAACATAATAGAAACATGTATAACTCAAATTTAAAGGGGCCAAACAATCTCTTTATTATATCAATAGATCTCCTTTACAACAGCTTACATCAGGGCTTTACGCCTTACATTCACCGTGGAATTACCCGTCGTGGGACAAAGCTTTTTCATAGATAGAACAAAAAACCCGATTACATAAACCCCATTACAGTTGTCTCTTTTGTCTCTAATATGGTACTCGGTGAAATTTGGTTGAGCTTTGATCTTTAATTCTTTTAGATGCAGAGACTTGAAGCAATGAGACAATATAATCTATGAAATTCATACAACCATAGCAAAATATATAACTTGGGGAAAATCCTCAAAACTATGAGAACAAAAACCCCAACAATTCTTTTCAGTATAATATAATGGATAGCATAGAATGCTTTCTTTTACAACATAGCATATTTCTTTCGGAAGATAAGAGATCACCAAACTTCTTGGTGAATATACAAAAGCAATAGAGAAGAGAGATCAATCGGATGTGTGCCCAACACAAAAATAACAAGCTCGAACAACACCTTGCACAAAGAGAAGTGCCTTGCCTTCAATCGAGATGAGAATTCGCTTCACCCTGGATTCAAAAATCCTGTATGTCATATTTCTACATTCTTCTCTTCTATTTTTAACTTCTAACTTCAGGATCAACTCGCCCTCAAACTGGTTGTATTAATCTTGCATGAGTGGTGCGCCCGACTTCTCATGTAGTGCTTCATCTCACTGAACTGTCACCTAGGATGAACTCGCCTCTTAACTGAAAGCGTTCCCACTTAGTTAGGTGGCTAACTTAAGTGTTTACATGCAAGTGCCACAACTCACATGTGATCTTTTAGTTTAACATAAGTGTCGTCATACAATAACACTTAGTTAACTAGATCTTCTTTGTTGTCATTTAGCTAACTCTCTTTAACTGAAGTGTCGTCTTTTAGTTTAACTAAAGTGAAAATACTTTAGTTAACTAGTCCCTTTTATTTAACACTTAGTTAACTGAAATCATGTTGATTTGTTTACTTGAAGTGACCACTGTGAGTTCGTTAGTTAACTGAGACATATCTTTAACTGATGCTTTAACTGAAGCATTGATACTCAACTGGAGCTGTATAACTGAAGCTTTAATAATTCGAGTTCTCTTTAATTAGCTGAAGTGTTTGCATGGGCAATTTCGAATTCTCTTGATCTCTATGCTTTTACTTTTATTTCTTTATCTCTTACTGCATGGTCAATATGTGCTAACTTTAATTATCCATCACATTACATTATACTAAGAAGAATCATCGGATGTTGTGATCATATTATATTATTCCGGACCAAATGATCATATGTTAAAGTAATTCACTTTAGAGGTGATCAATCTCCAAAGGAGACTTAATAGCAATTTGGTTATCATGGTTAATAATATATCACACAACATTAAATGCTTTTAACAAGTAAAGCATGACCTTTATACGAAATGTCCACCTCTATACGTGAGGTCAATCTCATGGATATCTTTATACGGAAGGTTCACATGATAATCATGACTTGATACACACAAGTCCTGGGCCTTATCCAACAAGACTTTATAACATCATTACTTTGATCAATTACCTCTTACTTGCCTTGCACTTGTTCTCTTCTCCCCCCTCCTTCTTCTCTATCCTCTTCTTCCTTTTATACTTGTGAAGCAGGTCCAAAAATTGGCCAAAAGCGGTTGTGGTCGTTACCTTTCTTCAACAAATTCTTGTACTCTTATGCAACTTCCTTCCTTTTCACTACTTTCTTCCTTCTACTTCTCTTCTTCTTTTTTCTTCTTGGTCCACTTCAAAAACGAAGGAGCCAACACCATTATATTACATAATTACAAATTCTTACTAATGCTTTACCCAAATACAATTTAGACCAAGTTGATCTTAGTTAACTCCTAAGTAAATATCCTATCATTACCCCTTAAGAATAATTTGGGATATGATTGAATGATTTATAAAGGATACACAATAGGAGAAAGGAGGCATTAGAGACTATCCCCCTAACTAAAAATTCTTGAACTCTTAACATGGATCGAAGTTTGTAAAACTTGGCTTTTGTAAGTGTCTTTATGAAAATCCCAACTTTTTCATCTACAAGGAAAAAGAAATATTCAAGCATGTAATCTTGAATAAGCTTTCTGATGAAATGCATGTGCAGCTCAATGTGTCTTCTATGTTGATGTTGAAATGAGGCATTAGAGCTTATCCCCCTAATGACAACTTCGTGAACTCTTAACATAGATTGAATTTTGGAAAACTTGGGTTTTGTTAGAGTCTTTATGAAAATGCCAACAACTTGTTCATCTATAGGGCGAAAGAACAATTCAAGAATGTAGTCTTGAATAAGATTTTTGATGAAATGAATGTGTATCTCAATGTGTCTTCTGTGATGATGTTGAACTGGATCTTTGGTGAGATTCATGGTACTTTGATTGTCACACCAGAGGGTGGTGGGGTGGTTTTGTTGGAATCCAAGCATTGAAATGATCTACCAATGCCACAACCAACGATTCTTGACTTGTACTAATTACGTTTTGATACTCTGTTTGTGTTGAAGAAAGAGAAAGAGATTGTTGTTTGCTACAAGCCCAAGTGAATCCCAAATGACAGGTTCGAAACCAAGATTTAAAACATAACCTGCAATAGACTTTCAATCATCAGGGTCTCCAACCCATTCAAAATTAGTGAAACCAACCAAGAAAGGAGTTCCCCTTGAACGGTAACGAATTGCAAACTATAATGTATCTCAGATATATTGAAGTATCTTTTTTGTTGCTTTCCAATGACTTTCATGGGGGCATTTGCATATACTAGGCAACAATACCAACAACAAAGGAAATATCAAGATGGATATGAGTTAAGTACAAAAGGATACCAACTCATTGATGATACAAGGAGGCAACTATTATGGGTGTATTGCAGGTGTTAGAAAGTTTGACTCTCGATTTGAAAGGAGATGGGGCTGGTTTACAATCTTCCATGTCAAAGTGGTGAATAAAGTTGCAAGCATACTTAGATTGAGAAAGAAAAAATCCTTCTTTCATTTACAAGACTTGGAGGACAAGAAAATAATGTAGATGTCCTAAGTTGGTCATTTCAAATTTCTTCTCAAGGATGGATATCACATGGGTTAAAATTTTAGGGTCACTACAGGTGAGAATAGGGTCATCAACATAAAGAAGAGGCATTTTGAGATGGTTTTGCTGCTTTCTTGGTATAGACTTTGAGGTTGGAATGATAGCTAGAAAATTTGGTGTCAAGAAGAAAGCTATTAATTTTAGCATACCAAGCTTGACCCTATTGCTAAAATCTATGGAGAGATTTCTTAAGGTGACAAACAAGGCTAGAGTCATTTTGGACATAGTAAAGAGCTTGTTCCATGCAAGTTTCTTTTTACAAATCCCAATGCAAAAATGTGGCTTTGGCATCCATTTAATGAACCTCCCATTCATGTGAAATGGCAAAGGCTAGAACAAGGTGAAATTCATTTTGGCTACCGGGTCAAAGTTTTCATTATAGTCCATCCTTTCAATTTGAGAAAATCCTTGGGCAATTAAGTAGACATTATGTCTTTCAACAATTCCATTTGATGCATACTTAGTTTTATGTACCCATTTACATTTAACAAGTTTTCTTTGTTTTAGGAATAGGTATAATATCTCAAGTATCACTCCCCATTAAGGATTGATATTATTCATTCACTGTTGTGTCCCAATTTTGATGGCTAGAAGCTTCTACAAATGTATCTAGATTAGGAGTATATGAAACTTTCGCCAAAAGAGAAGAGGATCATTGGAACTATGAATGTGTTCGATGCTATTCTGTAGGATCACTGGAAATATCACCAGTCTCATGATGTATGGACACATCTAGAAGGCAGTGGCATTGGTGAAGGTTCAAGTTCAATAGACCCAATTGGAGGAAGGTGAGCAAGGTGAGGTGGATTTTCATCCTCATTGTTATCGTTTGATGAAGAAACTAGAATAGGATCACTAGCATAAAACTTGGGAATTAAAGATGACACAATCAACGAAGATAGCTTGCAGGCTAAAAATGGCACAACCGTTGAATAAGGCTCATTCACAGGACAAGAGATTTTCATCAAATTTAATGTCCATCCTAATAATAATTTTATTAGAACGAGCTTGAAGAAGTCTATAACCCTTTAGATATTCAAAATATCCAAAAAAAATGCACTTCTCACTCTTTGGTTATCATAATTTTTCTTTTTTCATCAAGAATGTGAGCACATGTTTCACTACCAAACAAACAAAATGGCTTACATCTGGTTTAATTTTAACCCATGCTTCTTCTAGTGTTCTATATTTTAATCCTTTTGGGAGTGTGATTAACTATGTAATTGACATAATTAATAGATTCTATCAAAAAACGAGGAATTAATCCCTTACATTGGATCATATAATTTGCCATTTCCTTTATTGTGTGATTCTTTCTCTCAACAACACCATTTTGTTGTTGTGTGTATGGAACAATATGTTGCATTTGAATGCCATGTGCAATACGGTAAGTGGTAAATTTGTTGTTAACATATTCACCTCGATTATCTGCTCTTAACTTTTGAAGTTAATGTCTAGATTTGTTTTCCTACAAGGGCCTTGTAAGACAAAATCATGTCAAAAATATTACTCTTAAGTTTTAAGAAATAAACCCACGTGCATTTGGAGAAGTCATCAATGAATGTTAAGAATATGTTTCATTTGAATGCCATGTGCAATGTAGTAAGTCGTAAATTTTTTGTTAACATATTCACCTCGATTATATGCTCCTAACTTTTAAAGTTAATGTCTATATTGTTTTTCCTACAAGGGCCTTGTAGGCCAAAAACATGTCAGAATTATTACTCTTAAGTTTTAAGAAATAAACCCAACTGCATTTGGAGAAGTCATCAATGAATGTCAAGAATTACTTGAACCGAAAGAAAGAAGTAGAAGGAAGTGGACCAAACAAATCACTGTGAACAAGCTGCAATAAGGTCGAGGCATGCTAAGAGGAATGTTTGTCAAAATGTCCAGTTGATGTTTATTGAAAACACATCGAGGACAAATGCCATCTGTGCAAGAAACAAGACGAAGACCAATCGTAATATTCTAATTACGTAGTTGCTGAAATGAGTGACAGTTTAGATAACCAGATCGCTCATGTTGAAGTTTGCTCAAGTCATCGCTATGAGTAGTAAAAATTGCTGGAAAAGATGATTACCCAAAGTTGTCAATTCTATATGACTTGGTAATATTATATCAACAATTCTTGTTGTTAGGACATGTTTATGATCATTTAAATTTTAGATTACAACTTGATGAGGTGAAAACTCCATAGTCTTACCATCATTGAATGAGTGATCTAATAGATTGATAAAATATTGTAGGAATAATACATCATTGAAATGACCATCATATAGTTGAACTGTTCCATACCCTACAACTCTAAGCGATGTATCATTACCAGGAAATATTTGTTTGGTGAGTAGGTACATTCATTAAGATAAAAATAATGATTTTATCCTTAGCCATATGATAAGATGCTCTAGAATCAATAAGCCACTCATTAAAAGAAGAAGTAGATGATGCATTGAAGGAAAAACCAGAAGCACAAAGTGGATGTCCATGAGAATAAGAGTTAGAAAAAGAATCAATATTGATTTTGTGCTTCTTCATCATTGCTTCCAAAGTATCCATTTTCTTTAAAACACGCATACTCCACGTTAACATCTCGCCCACAAAACTGCAATGTTTCTAAGTGTTCTTACCCTTCGATTTAGTGTCTTTATCACGATTGGGAATAGGAATTTTCAAAGAGGGTTTGGGACCCTTTTTTTGTTTATTGTTGCGATAATGTTGATTCTTTGGAGGCTTGGATTCATCCTTCGATTGTGCCATTAAGGCTTTTTTATATGGTACCTGTAAGGCTAATCACTCTAATATGAACGAGTTTATCTTGCTTTTTAATTAAAGAATTACAAAATTCTTCAAGAGTGGATGGTTTGTAAGTAGCCCCTAGAGCTTCTTTGGTGGAGTGAAAAGTGGATATGAAAACATAAAATGGACTACCAAGCTTAGCAAGGATAGAATAAATACATTGGATATCCATCTTAGGTATCTTACATTCTTTAACTAAGAATTTAATTATTTTAAATTTAGATATATAGCTTTCAATATTGCAAGAGAAATAACTAAGATTTAAAGCAATCAACTAATTGTCAAGATGGTGAGTTTGAATCTCATTGTGTTTACCAAATATGGTTTCCAAATTTTTCCAAGTTGCATTTGTTTGGTCAATCCCTTGAAGGTGAAACTATAAATCATTAGAGATGGACATTCTGATTAAACCAAGTGCTTTGTCACTTTATTATCCCTGTCACAAAGATAAATGGTGTTAAACTTATTCTTCCGTTTGCTTCTTGTTTTGAATGGGAGGTACATAAGATGAATGTCAAGTGTGATTTATCACACGGACTCAAGATATTTATGAGGAGAAACCCCCAGGATTTAAAAGGTAGTCTTGTGTGTCAATTGAAGAAATACATATATGGTTTGAAACAAGACTACGATGCATTATGAGAATATTGTCAGGCTCTTTCTCAATCTTGGTTTCAGGTGTTATGAATTAGATTAAACTATTTATGTCTTACATGTGAATGATTATATTTTTATTGTTACACTATATGTTAATGATTTGATCATTAATAGTTGTAGTGATAACTTGATTTTGGGTTTAAATAAAATCAACAAATACATTTGAAATTATTGACCTCGATATGTTGCATTTCATTATTGGCATCCAAATCTTGCAGATGGATGACAACCTCTTTATTTCTTGAATCTTAACCTCACTATGCTTTGGATATATTTGAGGAATTCAAAATGTACGACTATAAGGCTTGTGCTACTCCAGATCAATCCAAAGTTAAGCAGACTAGAGTGAGTGTGACTCTCGAAAATCTACGCTACTCTCTAAAGGAAACCTTGTTGTAGACTAATTTACTTGACTCACAATTAACATGATATAACCTTTGTTGTCAGTGTGTTCTCTAGGTTCATGCAAGATTTGATAGTGGGCTACTTGAAGGCCGCAAAAAGAATCGTTTGTTATATCAAGTGTACATATCAACTTTGCATAAAGTATTGTGCTAAGAATATTAATCAGTTGGTTGGTTATAGGGATTTTTATTGTAACATAACCAACCACCTCCATAACAATATTGTTGAGGTGATGGGGTACACAAATTTGCTTATAAGTGTCTAAATTCTGATTTTTTTATTCCAAATTCCATGGATTACCATGGAATTATTGACAGCCAAAGTAATTCTATATCCACAATTCATCTAAATTACACATTCTACTAAAAGCATGCATTCTTATCATGAATTCATATATAGTATGTTCAATAAATCCATGCACACATACATTTTCATAAGCAACAAATTAAATAAATTTATAATAGAAATATAACCATGTAATTCAAATCATATTTGGTACTTATCTTTATAAATTTCCACCAACTAGCTACAACTGAAGGATGCTCACCCCAATCGCAGGCACTATGTCAAACCTGCTTTATCTTTTCTAGAGTCCAATCTCAAGTTGGGGATATCAATCCACAAGGGGTGAATTCCCACTTCACTCCCTTGATCCTACACACACAATGCAAATGTGTAGAAACTTCCTCCACATTCGATTACATCCCTACATTCATCCCTCATCAGTTTACACAACATAATGGATGTGACCCCCTTCTTCGCTCTGTAGTCGCTCAGGTTGTCCCCATACCATTCCAATGCTCCAACACATGTTGGCCTAGGAGTCTATGTGTCAGGGTCCCAGATAGTCCATCTACATGTCCGGTCTGTCTCACATGGGCACCAAGCCCATTCACACCATTTTCTCAGGGTGCTCGTGTGAGAAGGTATGAAACTGAGAGTTTTCTCTTGTAACTTTTACAAGTTAGGTGGCATGATGGAGTGGCTCCCAATGTGAATGAATGAGGAATGGGTGAGTTTCTAACATTATATGCATGTATTTGTCTTAACAAGTGGATTTCCCAAAAGAGGCCACCTTTCCTCTCTAACTGTACCATATTAACTTAATTAACCATGATTAATTAAAGCGACCCTCGTAGCCATGGTTAAGGGACATTGGGTTAAAAATGATAATGAAGGCTAGGGACATAAGCTAATGTTAACTAGGTTCATCACCCTTTAGACCCCTCTCACGTCTCCCACTTTTGGAATTGTAACTCCCCATCTCTTTTTCGTTCGTCTCCTTTTGCAACTATTACATATTTTTATATTAACAAGTTTGTACAAAATTTACAACATCCATGGTCTCTTGGACCATATAAGTCTAGCATCTAGCATTTGTTTTAGTACATACATATTCACATCTTGGGGTCAAAACAGGGTGTTATAATCCCCTCCCCCTTCGTTTATGCACCATTATTGGTGCATATTAACACTATGTACATGTACAAACTTTTACAACAAAATATTTCAAAATAATTCCAGGTATGTCTCACTCATTGCATCCTCCAGTTCCCAAGTTGCTTCTTTAGGGTCATAGTGCGTCCATTGGACCGTTACATGCCCTATGGATCTGTTCCTAGGAAACGTAACCTAACGAAAAGAGTTCTAGGATAAGATATTTTCTTTAGAGGCAGTAAAAGAGGAAAGACTTACTATAGTTGGAGATTTAAATTTTGCTATTTATAAAGATGAAATTTGGGGGGACTATGCATAGGCTTGGAGACTATATTAAGCATAAAATAGAAATCGTAGGTCTTGTGCATGTAGAACCAATCTCTCCTAAGCCGACTCGAAGTAACAATAGATAGGGGAGTTGGGCCTGGCAAAAAAGACTTTATGAAGTTTTTGTTTCTAGAACTTTTTTATTGACAAAAATCTTGGATAGATGTGGGGTCTACTTAATTAGACTTGCACACAATCAAATCTGGGAAGAATCTTGGTTTGGTTATCAAGTTGGACCTTTACAAAGCTTATAATTGGACCAAATGGTTATATGTTAGGATGATGTTAATACATGTGGGGTTTGGTTGTCCTATGGTCAAGTGGATTATGGGAAGTGTCGCATTTTCTTCTTATGTTGTGTTCATCAATGCAGTATTCCTTGCCTTCTTCAAACCTACAAATGGATTGATGTAGGTATTTCCATTCTCACCCATTCTATATTTTGTTGGTTGCGGAAGGGATCAATCAACCAATTCAGAAAATAAACTGAATGGAATTCCCGAAAAGATTCAAGATTGAAAATTATGTTTTCTACTTCATTTATTATGTGTGGACGATGTATTGTTGTTCTCTTATGGTTTGTAGAGGGATCCTAGAAAAATTTAGAAACTACTGGATATATTTATGTGGCTATAGATATGGAGGTGAATGTTCAAAAGTTATCCATTAGTCTTAACTGTCAATGGTTTGAATGGAGATACTAATGCACTCGTGTACGTGTTGTTTCCTTTTAGGAAGTTTGATTCACAGTAAGGTTTCATTCTCAAACAAATGAATACATAAAACTTAAAAGGTGATTGGGTATGGCTGTTGAGTAAAATGGAAAAGGGGGTTTTGTAATGTAATAGGTGCCTCTCAAGAGGAGGAATATTAACTCTTGTCAAGGCCATCTTAGAAGCCATCCAAGTGTATTGGATTCTCAAGATTGGATTCAAAAGGGAGTACTTGAAAAATTAGAAAGCTTTACAAGAGTACTTGAAAAAAATATAAAGCTTGAGTGGTTGAATTCCTCGGACCAGATTCATGTATTTGGGAAAACTCTAGTTATTAAAAGGCTTTGAAATCTCATTACTAAAGAAAGCTTTTGGAAATATATTATTCTTCATAAATATGTGGCACATGCTTCTCTCTTGGATTGGATTTAATGTTTCAAATCAATTGAAGGCCATGGTATTAACTTTTTTGTCATTGGAAGAGTCCTAGTTGTATGTGAACACAACCATGGTGGTTTTTGCTTATAGTTGGGGTCATGAATGAGGTAGTTAGGTTAAGGAGGAACATAAAAATGTTAAAATGGTGAGTTTTAAATCTAAAATTTGCTTTTTAAAGAAGAAAGTAGAGTTAGTGAACCATTTAGTGCCCACCTCAATTAAGATTGTATAAATAGGGGTTTTGGGTTTTGTATCTTGCTTTGAATGGACCACTTAAAGCCAAGGGAGTGAACGAGTCCAACTCGTTGCTTGCCATGGGCAAGGGAGGCACATATATTCAGCTAAGTTGGCATGCATAAAGTAGATCTGGGCTTTATAGTAGTCATCGTTGTGTTGCCAAAGGCTTTATTATGTTGCAGAATCGTTATCGGTATTATGGTTTTATATCGTTTAGATTAGGGTTTTATTTTGGTCATTGAATTATTTTGGTTTTAGATTGGCAATGAGAAAATGCTAACAAATTCTACCAATATGAGCATCTTCCCAGCGGTGTTAAAGGAAGAACGATCACTCGTTTAACCTCGAGTCTAGTAGTCATTCTTGTTTGAAATAGTAATTACTTCAGTTAGTTTTAGCTTTTACTTGAGTTACTATTTAGAAGTTCAGTTAATAAATGCAACAGCATGCTTTGCATGCATGCAAAAGCTAGGTAAGATTTTTTAGGGTTTTCCATAAGTGTTTAAATACACATTACATTATTGTTTTTATTACATCAGTTGATCTCCGTTTATGAAAAAAGATTGAAGAGCCGTAGCTCATTCCACATTATCTTTGTTTATTTCTGCCTCCAACTTTCAGTTTGGTATGAGAGCATAGGAGAAGATCAAATTGGTAACATCAATATTCGGAAAAGCCAAAGCCGTAGCTTTGAAGAATTTGTAAGTTTTTTTTGAAGAATTTTCATAGAAGTGTTTTGGAGAAATTATTAAAAAAAATAAATTTTTTTGGAGTACCGTGCCCTCCCTATATTCAACAGAGCGGTACTTTAGGAACTATCGCGCCCACAGTATAGTCTAAAGCACGGTAGTTTGGGGAGATACAAGGTAAAAAATTGAGATTTCACCGCGGCCTCTCCCTAGGACAAAGAGCGGTAATTGGAACAAGGAGGCATTTTTGGACAAGTGCAAAAAGGTTTTTACTTTATGTGATTGTTTTTTGACTTTCATGCAGTTATTGAGTAAGAATTTTTTCTTTTTACGAGAGAAGAAGATATTTGAAGATATTTTTCAAATCTTGTTTAAGAGGGAGAATTATTATTTAAAAAAAAAAAAAAAAGAGGAAGGGACATTATTTTGAATAGAGCCAGTGAAAGACACTGCAGCGTCTATGGCTTCTAGCAGCAATCAATCTCAGATTTCTCCTCTTACAGGGAAAAAGGACTATGATGTCTGGGCCATGAGGATGGTGGTTTATCTCAGGTCAGAAGATGCATGGGAATATGTCGTGTATGGCTATTCTGAACCTGCAGATGATGCAGCTTTTCAAGCCCTTTCAAACGCAGAGAAGGATGTCCTGCGAGCGCACAGGAAGAAGGATGCAAAGGCACTGCATCTCATAATGAACGCTTTGGATAACAGCGTATTTCCAAAGATGTTAGCATCTTTACATGCCAAAGCAGCATGGGATACCTTGGCGACTAGTTATCAAGGTGCCGGTAAGGTTCAAACATCAACACTCCAAAACCTAAGAAGAGACTTTGAAGATCTGAAGATGAAAGAATCAGGCTCTGTAGACTCTTTCATGACCAAAGTCATGGGGATTGTTAATCAACTGAATATCTATGGTGAAAAGATTGGAGATCAAAGGGTGGTTGAAAGGGTTCTGAGATCCCTACCCCAAAAATTTGAGTCGAAAGTTTCAACGATTGAAGAAGCAAAAGATCTGAGTACTCTCTATATAGACGAGTTGACCGGATCTTTACTTTCATTCGAACCCAGACTCAACAGGAATGAAGAATCCTCTCAAGAGAATGCTTTCAAAGCATATGTCTCATTCTCAAGAGGCAGAGGAAGAGGCAGAGACAGAGGAGGATCAAGAGGACAAGGCAGAAGTGGCCGAAGTAATGGAAATGGAGATCAAGATCACCATCATAACCATGAAGGCGGAAACTGCGACAAAAAAAGGTCAGATGAATCTAATATTCAGTGTTATTATTGCAATAAATTTGGGCATTATGCTCATGAATGCAAAAGGAAAAAAGGCTGATCAAGCAAATCATAATGCTAATGTGACTAATACCTCTGAGGATAAAGATGATATGTTATTTCTTACATGTCATGCTGCACATGAAAGCCCGAAGGGACTTTGGCTTTTAGATAGTGGCTGTAGTAACCATATGACAGGTGACAGAGGTCTAATTGTAGACCTAGATGAATCAGTGAGGACAGAGGTCAAAGTTGGCACGGATGAGGTGGTTCCAGTTCTTGGAAAAGGAGTGGTCAACATTCTGACCAAACAAGGCCAACAAAAGACAATCTCATATGTCTATTATGCTCCAAGATTGAAGCATAATCTGCTTAGCATTGGGAAACTCACTGAAAAGAAGTACAAACTTGTCTTTGATGGATCAGACTGTGAAATTTATGACCCAAATCGACATTTGATCATCAAAATACAAGTGACTAGGAACAGGATGTATCCACTAGTCATGAATTGCAGCAGCAAGATAACCTCTTTTGCTCAAAAAACCACTTGCATGGATGATTATTGGTTATGGCACTTTAGATATGGACATCTTCACTTTGGTGGTCTCAAGTTTTTGCAGCAGAAAGAAATGGTAAAGGGATTTCCCCCTCTGAAGGAGCCAGAAAGTAGTTGTGAGTGTTGCATCATTGCAAAGCAGCACATGGATAGCTTTCCTAAAGGTATGTCTCGAAGGGCACTTGCACCTTTAGAACTTATTCATATTGATCTGTTTGGACCAATGCAAACTCAATCGATTGGTGGAAGCTATTATTTCCTTACATTTATTGATGATTTCAGTAGAAAAACATGGGTGTATTTCTTTCGTCAGAAGGCTGAAACTTTTGGCAAGTTCAAGGAATTTAGGGCTTTGGTTGAAAAACAGAGTGGTTATCAACTCAAAGTATTGAGATCTGATGGAGGGGGAGAGTATGAATTAAAGGAATTTCATGATTACTGCAAGCATCATGGAATCAAGAGGCAATTCACTACAAGATATACTCCTCGGCAGAATGGTATTGTGGAACGCAAGAACAGAACCATCATGAATATGGCAAGCAGCATGCTGAAAGGAAGAAATGTGTCCCATGAATTTTGGGGAGACGCAGTGGCTTGTGCTGTTCATGTGATGAACAGATCTCCCACCAAAATTATGAAGAACAAAGACCAGAGAAAGCATGGTCAGGTATTACTTGTAATGTTTCTTATTTCAGAGTATTTGGTTGTGTTGTTTATGCTCATGTTCTTAAACAGCTAAGAAAAAAGCTAGACGACAGCAGTGAGAAATGTATATTTCTTGGATATGGTGAACAAACTAAAGCCTACAAGCTGTATAACCCTATTACCAAAAAGGTTATTCTCAGCAGAGATGTTTTGTTCAAGGAGGAAGAGTCATGGAATGGAACCATAGACAAGGGTATGGGAGCTGCAATACCCCAACCAGAAGATGGAGAAGATGAGGAGCTGATTGGACAACAATATCCAGTAGCATCTTCACCAGTAGCAAATACTCCAGAAAGAACACCTAGAAACTCAGTTCGAGGTGAAGCATCAAGTCCGCAGTCAGGTAATGAATCTGATCACAGTAATAAAAAGACTAGAAGATTGACAGATATTTATGATGAATTGGATGCAAATACCAATTATGTTTTTATTGCTAGTGAACCTGTGTTTTATGAAGAGGCTATAAAATAAGAGCATTGGGTAAATGCTATGGACGAAGAGATAGATTCCATTGAGAGAAATGATACATGGGATCTAGTTGACCTGCCAAAGAATAAGGAACCCATTGGTGTGAAGTGGGTTTATAAAACCAAACTCAATGAAAAATGTGAGATTGATAGGTACAAGGCAAGGTTAGTAGCAAAGGGTTTCTCACAACAACCAGGAATTGATTTTGGAGAAAATTTTGCACCAGTGGCAAGATTGGACACAGTAAGAGCAATCCTAGCAATTGCAGCACAAAATAAATGGAAAGTGTATCAGATGGATGTCAAGTCGGCATTCTTGAATGGAATTCTTGAAGAAGAAATTTATGTGGAGCAGCCACATGGGTATGAAATAGAAGAACATGAAGACAAAGTTTACAAGTTGAAGAAAGCTCTATATGGGCTCAAGCAAGCTCCAAGAGCTTGGTATAGCAGAATTGATTCTTATCTAATAAAAAATGGTTTTAGGAGAAGCAGCAGCGAACCAACACTTTACACAAAGGTAAATCAACAAGGACAGATTTTAATAGTTTGTTTGTATGTTGATGATATGATTTTTACAGGTGACCTCTCAGTAGATGAGTTCAAGGTAGCTATGAAGAAAGAGTTTGAGATGACAGACCTTGGATTGATGAGGTTCTTTCTTGGCCTAGAAGTAGAACAGTCAGAAAATGGTATATTTATCTCTCGAAATAAATATGCTAATGAAGTTCTTAAGCGATTCAGAATGCTTAATTGCAAAACAACACCTACACCAGTGGCAACAGGTACTAAGTTGAGCAAAGAAGATTGCAGTCCCAATGTAGATCCAACATTGTATAAGAGACTTGAGGAAGTCTCATGTACCTCACAGCTACGAGACCTGATATTATGTTTGCTGTCATCTTGATTTCAAGGTTCATGGAGTCTCCCAAAGACTTGCATTGGCAAGTTGGCAAAAGGATCTTACGATATGTTGCAGGGACTTCAAGCTATGGAATTTTATACTCAAGCACGGAGTATGATGTTTTGACAGGTTTCACTGACAGTGATTTTGCAGGAAGTTTGGATGACAGGAAGAGCACTTCCGGTCATGTTTTTCATCTTGGATCAGGGGTGATTTCATGGGCATCCAAGAAGCAGCCCATTGTGACACTTTCATCGACAGAAGCAGAGTATGTAGCAGCGCCATTATCAGCATGTCAAGCAGTCTGGTTACGCAGAGTTTTAGAAGGTCTTCAACAGAAACAAGAAGGACCAACCACAGTTTATTGTGACAACAACTCAGCAATCGCTCTATCCAAGAACCATGTTTTTCACCAGAAAAGCAAGCACATTGATACTAGATATCACTTCATAAGAGAGCTTGTGAACAATGGTGAAGTTCGTGTTGAGCATTGTAAATCGATTGACCAATTGGCTGACATATTCACAAAGCCATTGGAAAAAGATATTTTTGAAATTCATAGAAATAATTTAGGCATTGTAAAAGCTGCAGTAGTCAGCAGTAGTAATTAAGAGGGAGTGTTAGAAATAGTAATTACTTCAGTTAGCTTTAGCTTTTACTTGAGTTACTATTTAGAAGTTCAGTTAATAAATGCAACAACATGCTTTGCATGCATGCAAAAGCTAGGTTAGAGTTTTTAGGGTTTTCCATAAGTGTTTAAATACATATTACATTATTGTTTTTATTACATCTGTTGATCTCCGTTTATGAATAAAGATTGAAGAGCCGCAACTCATTCCGCATTATCTTTGTTTATTTCTGCCTCCAACCTTCAATTCTTGCTTCCTTAGGATGGTTGCGACGTTCTTGTGGATGGTTGAGTGGTTTCTTTTGTTCGATACCCAGATCTAGCTTGCCGAGGTGAAGAGAATAGTGGTTTTCATAGATTTGCTTTAAAATTTAAAAAAGAAGAATGTTGCATGGTGATTGATATGCTTGATGGGTTGAGACTCGAGTAGTTGCGTGAAGACAACGTGCAAGCCATGTGTGTTTCACTGACGGAGCCAGAAGGGATTACATTCATTTTGGCGAGGGGACATTCTTTCCACGACGAATCATCTTGTAAAACTTGGGCATTTACATTAACTGGGGTTTCATGGCCCCGAGACGATACCTTTTGTCTATCCCATTGAATAATAAATGCATCCATTCACTTAGGGTTCCATGAATCTCCCTCTGTACACTAATGGTTCACCATAACCTTACGATTCTATGTTATGTTTCACACGCTTGTGGAACGTATTGTGCAAGTTTGTGGAACGTAGGAAACATGGGTACGAGTATCAGATACGTGTAGAAATTTCTCCAAATTTACAGGAAACGATAGGTTGGGAAGACAATAATATATATTAAAATATCTAAAAATAAAATAATTAAAAAAACATAGAGAATAAAATAAGCATTAACACAACCGAGATGCCTTCGCTTATCCCTTATATTAAGGTTGTAACTAGAACCTCTTAGCATATGGAAATGACAATAAAATCAAGATTACTATCCACATCATTGATTATATAAGGTAGACTTTTTTTAAAGTGGGGATTTTTAGAAGTTATAGTCTCTATATTTGTGGCTATAAGTATAAAGTTTTCAGTTTTGTGTCAAAGATGATTAAAATGTATTAGAATATTATATGTTTAGAAGACATTTTATGCTAGGGTATTTGCAAAGGTGTATAAATAATCAAATTTAAATTAATATAAAATAAAAATCAAGATAATTTTTTTTATATGTAATATATGAATTTAGTTTTAAAGTAAGATTTAAAACTATTTCCAATTAGTTAAAAGTTTATATTTTTAATTTATAAAGTAAATAGTAAAATATATAAATTTACTCTTTTATTTACTATATAAAAAGTCAAAATAGATTTACATTTATTATTGATTAGCGGTAACAGTAAATAAAAAAGTCAAAATAGATTTACATTTATTATTGATTAGCTGTAACTGCAATTTAATGTAGGGACAGGTGAATACTCTCAACTCCACAATGTAGTATGGAATAGACTTTACTGCAACTTAGTTTTCTAGAGAAAAAATTGTGAGTCAACCATGTATATATTTGTTCGTGATGAAATAGGAATGTGGTTAACAACTGATGTAGCTATCATGAATGCGGAAGCTCCAGTAAGTTTCCAAACATCCGAAACAGTTTCAACTAGATTTGAAAACTTTCTTACAAGTTGTCAAGTCCCCTGAAACATCGGAACTACGGGAACCAGTTTCCTAAAAACCGGAAGTGGTTCGTGTGCTACATAGATTCTATATAATTTTAGAGCCATTGGATCTTTGCATGGTCGAGCAACATTTCGGTTCATATGCGAAAGATTCATCATTGTTGTGAGGAAGGGCGATCGCATGATTTTGAGGGAGAGATTGAGCAGCTGCAATGCAGATGAAGAAGGCAGCTGCTGTATGCTGTCTCGGTCTCGGTCTCGGTCTCGGAAAATAAATGAGGTTCATCATTATAGTGAGGAAGGGCGATCGCATGGTTTTCAGGGAGAGATTGAGCAGCCACAATGCTAATGAAGACAACTACTGTATGCAGTCTCGGTCTGGGCAATAAAATGAGTCAGTTTCTTGTAACTTGGGATTGGATCCTGTCACGGCGTCAACCATAAATTGTTGCTTAGATCCGACCAAAAATGTCAACAATGAGGTCGTATATAAGACGGACTTCTCCACTTTTGAATCAGGGTTTCTGTTATCCAAATCCCAGAGGAGCGGAAGCTCAGCACTGAAATCATGGTGTGAAGAGTATTTTTTTAGTGTTACTGTTGTCCAACAAGGAAGACTTTTATATGTGCGGAAACAATCGAATAGAATCAGGATGGATGGAATGAAATTCATTTATCCCCACCAACAAACCACGATATCCTTGACTTTATTAGATTATCATTTATTATATTAACAAACTGATAATAAAACTATTTATTAAAAATTGCATTATATATTTCCTTTTTTTTAAGTGCTGCAATGATGACAAGCTTGTAGAGAAGGCAGGGTAGAAATTTAGGAAAGATCTCACCCATTAAAAATGACAGTTTCAACACAAGATACCACAGGTAATATAAAATATAGACCGTATACGGGAAAAATTGCTCATTAAAAACATTTTGCCCATTAAATATTCCAACCCTATATCGAGTAAAAACAAAAAGACTTTGTAACTTGATTCCAAGCCTGTATCGAGTAAACACAAAAAGACTTTGTAACGAGTAAAAACAAAAAGACTTTGTAACTTGATTCCAACCCTGTATCGAGTAAACACAAAAAGACTTTGTAACTTGATGTATGTTGCGTGTAGTTGTTATCATGTTGAACAGTTGGAATAGTACCATTTTATTTATGCACCTTTGTTTTGATAATGATATTAACGTTATTGCAGTGTTGCACATCAGCCCTACGTGGATTCCAACTATGTTTTTCCATTGGAGGTGTAATGCTTTTATTAGGGTTATAAAGACATATAAAGTTCAAATTTCAAAAAAGGTTGTTGTAATTTGGTTCTATTTGACCCTACATTTTTCCATTGGGTGTGTAATGCTTCTATTCTGGTTATAAAGACATAAAGTTAAAATTTGTAAAAGGGTTGTTATAATTTGGTTCTATTTGACCTTGCATTGAGATAATCTCGTAAACATTTGGGTCCTATTGCATCTATATGTATCTCAATTATTGATAGTTTGGATTGATAGCTATTTATGTGTTATCTTATATAGGTGACTCGAGGCACCATGGTTCTAGTATGTTCACATATAGCCATGTAGCATGAGTGATAACAATAGTTTTTGTATGTAGACTTTGTATAGTGTGAGGTGATCTTTTATGAGTGGACTGAGCTACAATGGTCTTAATGAGCATTGTTTTAGCTATGTAACTTTGCACTTATTTTATCTTGGAATGATTGTTAACACGTGCAATTATTAGGCTTGATCACCTTGATATTTGTATTATCTGTTTGGCAAAATGGATGTTATTTGATGGTTGTGGGTACATTTTGATAGTCTTGATGGTGATTGATGTGTGACTATGGGACATGCTGAAGTTAGAGCTCGAGAAGAGGAGAAGAGAAGACCAGATTCTTCTTGTGTGGATTGTTGCACCAATTACAATTGTGGATTTTAGTTTGTACCAATTGTACTTGGTTGACTCAAGGACAAGTCAATAGGTAGTGGTGGGGGCATCTTGGGTCCTAGTTGCATGTGAACTCAACCAAGGTGGCTTTTTGTCATAATTGGAATGACGTAGTTAGGGCAAGGATGGACATAATAAAGGAAAAATAATGGATTTTAAATGTAAAATTTGTATTTTATGAAGTGGAGTTAGTGGAGCATTTATTCTCCACTTCCATTGGGATAGTATAAACAGGAGTTTTGAGAGTTTGAATATATTTGGTTTTGTACCTTCCTTTGAAGAGGCCCCTCCTAGACTAGAGTTACGACTGCATTGTAAAGCTAAGAGAGTGAACTAGTCTATCTCTCTTAGTTGCCATGGGCAAGGGAGGCACTTGTTTGTAGGTAAGTTGACATTAATAAAGAAGATCTAGAATTTATAGTAGTCATGTTTGTGTTGATTTATTTTGCGAAAGGCTTTATTAAGTTGTAGAATCAATATTATTTTGGTTTTATGTTAGGGTTTGGCAATTAGAAAATCCTAACAAGAAACTACCTGACATGTAAGGTTGACAACGACAAGAATGCACGGATTGGATTAAATCGATTATGGGTTGTGGGCAAAAGATATTTCTAAGCCTAAATTTGATAGACTATTTTCATGAAAAATGTATTTTTAGTACATCAGATTGTATACTAATGCTACAAATGTTTTGTAGTAGGGTAGGAAATTAGTGTAGTATATCAACCTGTGTGGATAATGGATGGATAGTTGGAAAATGTATTTGAATGGAAATAAAAAGAGTACGCATAAGAATAAGGGATCCAAAGGATTCCTAGACGTGGGCTAAAAATAAAGTTACATATATGTACATTGCAAAATTAGGTTAAGCTTTAATGGATCCTAATGGTTAAGACAAGGTGTGGCGGTGGAATAAAATATGGAAAATATAGTCACCTAATAATATGGAAATATTCCTATGGCTCTTACTTATGAACAAGGTTCCCACATGGAAAGGCTTCTGCAAAAGAGGACGACAGGGACCTAAAGTTTGATTGGTGTGCATGAGAGACATGGAAACAATTTCACATTTAGTTATTCATTGTCCATAAGCTCAACATCTATGGGGATATTTAGAAAAACTTTCTAGAATGTGCAATTTTTGGAGAGTTTCATTAGTGGAGGAATGCCTTAGATTTTGGTTTTAAAAAAATGATTAAAAGTTTTCAGGGCGATTACATCTCTCACTATGTGGTCTATTTTGTTGGAACATAATGCCAAGGTCTTCAAAGGGAAACACATTACTACTTTGCATGTTTACAATCAGGTGGTGATATTTTTCATAGTCGTAAATATTTTAGGTTAAAACAACTAAAGCAGGTGGGTGACTTGTATATCGACTAATGCATACTAAAGAAACACTCTTTACCTAAAGACAAATTATACCAAGTTGATATTAACTAATTCCTAAGTGTCAAAATATCCTAACACCCTAACACCCCCCCTTAAGAACAACTTAGGATAGGATTGAAGGATTTACAAAAGTGCAACAATAGGAGAAGCAAAGAGGCGTTAGAGCCTATCCTCCCTAAATGGCAATTTCTTGAACTCCTAACATAGATTGAAGTTTAGAAAACTTCGCTTCTATAAGAGACTTTGTGAAGATGTCTGCAACTTGATCATTTATAGGGAAAATAGCACTTCAAGAATGTGATCTTGAATAAGCTTTTTGATGAAGTGCATCTATAGATAAATGTGTTTGTTGCGTTGATGTCAAACCAGATCTTTGGTGGCACTTTGATTGTCAAACCAAATGGTAGTCGGATGTTGTTGCTCAAATCCAAACTCTGAAAGGGTATGTCAAAGCCACAAGGATTCTAATTCGCATTAACTGCAAGTAGATAATCCGATTCTGCTGAAGAAAGAGCAAGAGCTTGTTGTTTCTTAGAAGTCGAAGTGACAGGTTCAAAAGAAAGACTAAAATCATAATCGGTAGAAGAATTTCGATCATTAGGGTCGCTAGCCCAATTTGAATAAGTGAAATCAACCAACAAAGGAGCCCCCCCCCAAACTATAATGTATCCCAAACTGAATTGTACCACAGATATATATCCATTAACATTTGCCAATAAGATTTGAGGAAAAAGATTGTTGACTCTCTTTCTGAAGATGAACAGTATGTGCAAATAAAAGACAAATTACAGTAGCAGAAATTGGTAGAGGTATGAAGGTTATCATTTGGAGGATGATGAAGTGCTTACTTATAAAAATAGAATGTATATTCCTAATGTGGCAGATTTGAGGAGAATTATTATGGATGAAGTCCATAAAATGCCATATTTTGGTCACTTGGATAGCATAAAACAATTGATATAGCAAGGAAGCAATATTTTTGGTTGAAAATGAAGAAAGGCATTGCTGAGTATATTTCAAGATGAATGAAATGCTGGCTAGTGAAGGTTGAACATCAACACCGAACAGGTTTATTGCAGTTGTTTCCAATTCCCCCCAAAAATGGGAAGTAGTAACTATGGATTTTATTATCCAATTATCAACACCGAACAGGTTTATTGCAGTTGTTGCCAATCCCCCCCAAAAATGGGAAGTAGTAACTATGGATTTTATTATCAAATTACCAACAACTTTAAGAAAACATGATTCCATCGTGGTTGTGGTGAATAAATTTTCTAAGGAAACACATTTTATTCTAGTTAAATCTACTTACAAGGCTAATGATATAGCAAGAATATTCATCACAAAAATATTCAAATTGCATGGGTTACCCAAAGCAATTGTATTTGACCGTGATATGAAATTTACTTCTAATGTTTGGAATAGTCTTTGTTGCATATTATGGTACACAACTAAACTTTAGTATTGTCCATCATCCACAAAGATATGGACAAACAAAAAGAGTAAATAAAGATATAGAAGACATGCTTCGCATGTATGTGATGGACAAACCATTAAAGGGTGAAAATTACCTACACTTGGTAGGGTTTGCATATAACAATGGGAATTAAGCATCGTTAGGGATGAGTCCATTTGAAGCTTTGTATGGTAGAAGGTGTAGGACACTAACAAGTTGGGTTAATCTAGTGTACATAATTGTGTTTGGTCCAGAAATGCTCAAGGAAATGGAAGAAGAGTTTGCAGAGATTGGGCAAAATTGAAGGGCAACCCAAGATAAAAAAAAAAAAGCTATGCAGATAAGAATCAAGTGCATAGGGAATTCAATGTCGGGGATAATGTTTATCTTCGAGTTAATCCAAGGAAGAGTTCCTTGAATCTTGGAAGTTGTACCAAGCTATCACCGAGATATTGTGGACCATTTGAAGTGCTTGAGAGAATAGGGTCAGTTGCATATATTATTGCATTGTCTGGTAACACTAAAGCTCATAATGTTTTTTATGTTTCTTTGCTTAAGAAATATGTACATGATCCTAACCATGTGGTTGATTGGGATGTGATCTAGGTGGAACTTGAGGGAGAGTTCCAAACATATCCACTATGAATCTTCAGGAAGAAGGTAACATTGCTCTAAAATCGAGCCATTGGACAGGTAAAGGTGTAATGGAAGCACTTTGTACCTTATGAGGCTACATAGGAGTTGGAGAATGCCATGAGAGAGGCATATCCTTTTTTTTATAAATTTGACCAAACACAGAGGGGGATGTAATTCTAGGGGGGAGGGGATTGTAATACCCCCAGTTTTGACTTGGAATGGGTTAAATCAAAATTATGTAAATGATGTAAATATGCTAGTATGGATTTATAGTGTAGAGCTCAAGGACAAAGCCCGACTAGTGAATGGCTAGGTATGTATAATGTAAATATTTTTATATGGACACGTGGTTAGATTGTCATGCTAACTCTAAAGCTATGTAAATATTATGTTGGAAAAATAATAAAATGGGCCAAGAAGCTTGTATAAAGAGCACTAGAGGGGTTATGATTCCACTAGAGATGAAGAGGAAAGGGGGACTATAGGAAAATAAATCCTCTATTGCCTAGTGTCAACCTTAAAACTCATCAAATTGTTGCCATGTGCCTTAAATGGGGCAATTACCTCCTTTTGACCATTAAATCCAATCATTGAATGCATGTGTGAGGTTGGTGGGAAAAGTCTTCTCATGTAGTTATGGAAGCAAGGGATGAATATAATTCTATGACAATTGTAAGAGTTCTCTTTTCTATGGTCAAAAGTTATGTCAGTTGACTTTTCACCATCCTCTCATCTCCTTTGGATTCTACCACTCATTCTCATGTAGATTTTACACTTCGTAGAGTTTTTGCATGCTATTCTCTCCATTGCCATTATCATGCCCAGACTGAAACATAACCAAAAATTCAAATTATGAAGGAAAAGCTGTAGACATTGGAGAAAGTAGATGGTTGTATGTGAGCATAGAGGATGGGAAAGAAAGGAACCTTTACCCCTTATGTTTTGCTACTTTTGAATGCTTGAGAAGCCATGTATTGATATTACAGGAGATTCTCCAATAACATACAAGAGATTGCACTCTTTTTGCACACACTGGTAAGCATTGTAAGGGTTGGATTTCTTAAGGGAACTGTGGAGCATTGAAGGGAAATGCCTTCTTTGTGTTGTTGTGGGGTGATAGATAAGAGTGTCATGGTTGGGATGGCTGAGTGAGATCCATGAAAATGCTTAGAGGTGGGTAGTTTGGCTAAGCATGAGAGCAAATGGGTTGTGGGATGAGAGAGGGAAGCATGTAGGTGTTAGTCTTTGTCTTGGTGGCCTCATATCCCAACTTGGAGGTGGTATATGCAGTTGATACCTACGGTTGGATGGAAAATAACTCTTACACAACCACTTGCTCATATCCTCTTTGTTAAAAGATAAGTATTCTCTTAGATATGAATGTGGAATGATTTGATTTTCATCATGTGATGAATATGCTTGTTTATGCATGATATATGTGTAGATAGAGTTTTAATTGCGTTGTGTTTTGAATTCTAAAAATTTCACATACATTTCTTATTTATGAATTCATATTATGGTCATGGGGTGATATTTATAAACTTGCAATTCGTAAATATCCCCCCTCCTATGATCGGAATGGTGGATGGGGACATGACAACAAGGATACCCCTTATATTCTTATTTATTCTTGTTAGTATTTGAGGTTGGAGCATGCCATTTGTATAGGGTAAAGGTAGAGATTTATTCAGGAGATTAGGATCTAGGGCACTGAATCACTCATTCATTATTTGTAGTGAATGTCCTTTTTTTCTTCTTTGTCTCATAGGAGGAGAGTAAACACACCATAGACATTTTATAGCAATACAATACAACTACATTGATGGATCTTAGCATTCATAAGTTAGCTTTTTATTTTAATGAATTAGAAGTAGGGATGTTACAAATGATTAAGGGCTTGTTCTCTTATCAACCCTCTAATCTCCAAGAATGGGTAAAATATGTAGGTTTCATCGTCAAACTTACTGGATATGGCAAGAATGATTAGACATTGTTACTTACTAAGATTGAGAGGTTGGCAAGAGGCGATATTTAGTATTAGTAAACGCAATCTACGAGGCTATTCCATTGTACTGACACTCAATGGCACTTATTCCTTTGGGTGTTATAGAGAAAATAAAAAATATTTATTTCAATTTCTTTTAGAGGGGGTACAAAGATAAACATGGCAAACATCTTACCAATTAACAATCTATATCTAGGCCTAAGGATGTGGGATATTGGGGTTTGAAGAATATTCATCCATTTTGCATGTCCTTCACAACAAAAGCTCTTTGGAACCTAATAACTAAAGAAAGATTTTGGAATATCATTATCCAAATGTATAGCCCTAGGGACCCTTTTAGATTGGATCAAAAGGGATAGGAAGATAATTCATAATGTTTCAAATCAATGGAAGTTTCTATCTTTGGATTTTCTTGTAATTGGTTCTTACATGGCTTGGAAGGTTAGTAGTGGTTCATAAGTAAGGGTGGGAGCTGATGCAATCATGAGGTTTGGTATGTTAGGGTATGGTAATTACCCCCTCTATTAGTTTTTGACAAGTCAAATAGTGCTTAGTTCTTTGTAATTTTTAAGATTGACGCAATGAAAATCGGTACATTGAATCTAGGTAGTTTGTTGGTAGCTATATATTTCTAGAGAATTCTCCGTCTATGTATTTAAATCATCTTATGAAGTAATGCAAAATATGTAGAGTGTTGTGGTATGTAATTCCTCTTTGCCCCATGCTTTTATTTTGACATGGTATGAGAGCAGGATTAATCCTCTTCAAAGGAAGGAGAGCAGATTGCAAAGATGGCTCAACTTGAAATAGAGATACACCACTCCAAACAAAACAGGAGGTTTTGTGTTGAGATTTGCGAAGTAAAGAGAAAGCTGGTGCATGAAGAAATCTCTACAGTGATTTCACAAAGAACAACGAATATTGGCACATATTAAAAATGGTATTTTATTTACTTTTATTGGCGTTTGTTACGGAGTTATAAATGAGAAAGATGCTCCATAGTTTAGTTTCATTTAACATGTTATTTGAAGGAAGGATTGAGAAGAAAGAAGAAGAGGAAGTTAAAGTTTGAAGTGTGCCAGAGAAAATGGTGGATGAGTTTCCAAGAGAAAATGTCATGGGTCAAAAAAGAAGACTCAAACAACCAAGCAGGGAGAGTAGAAGAGCATGGGTAGCATATTTTGTAGAGAAATTTGGAGAAGTTCCAGTTGTAACCAAGCCAATAAATGAAGAAGATAAATAACGCTTTGAAGATATTTGGAGCAACATGAATTTGCCATCACCACCATAGAACACTAGTAAGAATTTTTAAATATGGTCTATTAGAATGAAAACATATCTTTGTTTTGTAGATACGTGGCATGAATTTCATGATGAGGCAACGGATTCCTTAGCCCTATATCACATCCAAAGAGCTCTGGATGACAACATTTTGTATAAGGTAGTAGTAACTACAACTCGAAAGGAAGCTTGGAATGTTTTGGAAACAGAGTACAATGAAAGGGGGAGCAACATTTTTTAGCAGGAAGTTGAGTTGCAAAATGTTGCCACATTGGAAGAAGCATCTGTGTGTGAAGCAGAGCATGAGGAAGTTAAAGAAATTGAAGGTGAATATGTAGCAACAGATTTGATAAAAGAGATTGAAGACTGTGTGTGCAATAGAGCAAGAGAATATAAGTGTTGTTGAATCCCACTGCGTTGAGTCACAAGTGGATGGTAGTCATAATGTTGAAAGATGAAGTTGCCAATGTAGCAGCCTGTGATTATGAAGCTTCCAATGAAGCAACCAATTGTTTACTTAATCCGACAAATATTTTTGATGAAGATGAAGGTGAAATTGCCCATGAAGAAGTATGTGGAGATGGAGATGATGAATAATGACCTCTCTAAAGCAAAGGTTGAAGCCCTTGAAGTTAAATTTGACGATGAACACTTATCTCATCAAGATTGCATGGTAGGATTCATGTAGATCCTAATGGATTTTAAAGAGGTCCATTTGAAAATCTAGATTTGATCATGAAGGAAAGTTGGAGAAGGTTCGACCCATAAGCTCACTAGGAAGACATGATTTAAATGACCATTTCAAGAGAAAGTATTGTGAAAGGAAGAGGGGAAGAATGCCTACAGATGGTTTTACATTATTAGAATCTAGGGTATATAGAGATCAAACTTTTAAGAACAACGAAACAAGGATAAATGCCATGAATTTTTTTGGGCCTAAAACTCTTGCACATATTAAACACAAAAAAGAAGAAGAAGAAAAAGTAGAAGGACCAAATGAAGAAGAAATAGAAGATATGGATGAGTCTCGAAGAGAATTTGGAGGACCAATATATGATGAGGAGGATTTCATTAGTGAAGAGGAAACGTTACAGATTAATAGAGAAATGAAATTAATAAGAAGAATGTTAGAAGGTGAAACGATAGAGGTTGAAGAAGAGATGGAAGCGGCCATGATCGTTGTTGAAAATGGAATAGAGGAAGATGACATGAAAACATATTGTAAGCTTTTTTTTGAAGATCCTGTTGATAAGATCTTTATCAGTTGGAGTCTTCAAGAGAGTTGTTTTTAGCAACAATTGTTGTGATGTGTTGAAAAGTATGAGGATGATAGTATGCCATATGATGAGAACAAGAAGTGGTTTTCAGGCTTGTCCACACTACAGGAATTCAAATAATGAAGATTGAGATTGCAATCCTTGGTATGAAGGGCATTCAACATTTGAATGATGACAAGGAGGTTGAAGAACATTTTGTAGTTGAAGCTACTGATAGAATGTCCAAGGAACTTGAGAAAATATTAAGGATGAAGAAGGAAATTCTGAAGAAGAAGCCCAAGGTGAAGTTGAAGAAGAGAATATTTGCAGAGCTTAAAGTTTGGAGCCCAAGAAAGAAAACAAGGAATAAGAGTCAACAATAGCAGCAACATGTAGTAGAACATCACACTAAAATGTTTCTAGATGTTTTTATGTGTTTGTAAGCCTAGTTAAGACTTAAACCACTAGGCTTTAATGTTTTTAAGTCATAGTTATTATTGTACAATTGTTAGTAGTCATAATTAAGGGGGAGTGTTAGAGTATATGGTAATTACTCCCTCTATTAGTTGTTGACAAGTCAAATAGTGGTTAGTTCTTTGTAATTTCGAGATTGACACAATCAATATTGGTACATTGCATCTAGATAGTTTGTTGGTACCCAATTATTTCTAGAGAAGTCTCCATCTATGCATTTAAATCAGTTTATGAAGTAATGCAAAATATGTAGAGTGTTGTGGTATGCAATTCTTATATGTGTCATGCTTTGATTTTAACACGGTAATGGTATATTCCCTCCAATTGAGTTTATTCACTATTTACAAGAGATTGGTACGTGTACTTTGAATTTGTTAGGGGATCCCGCCACGACTACCCTTTGGCACCAGGGGTGGTTGAATGCACATGCTCTTGGGCTAACAAAGGATTTAATACATCATTGGAAAACTTTTCACTTTGAGTTGAGAAAATCCCATATTAAGCTCAAGGACGATCTAGATTCACTGGTTTGGGTTAAGAACAAGGTTGGTGAATTTTACACAACTAAATTGGGCTACTACGCTTTACAAGGAATAGACAACTAGGAGTCCAAGTGATGGTGGCCCAATTAATCTAGAAGAAGAAGGCTCTCTTAGAAGAAAAAAATGTTTATATTGTTAAATTGGGCAACTATGCTTTACATGAAATAAACAACTAGGATTTCAAGTGGCAGTGGCCCAAAATATGGAAGTAGAAGGCTCCCTTGAAGACACAATTGCTTATATTGTTAGCATTAAACAACATGGTACTCACATGGGAAATGTTGTAAAAGAGTAGTAAGGTGGGGTCTGGCATGTGTTTACTTTGTTGAAAGGCAGTTGAAAAAACTATACTGCTTTTTTTTATTAATGTCCATATGCACAATGAACGTGGAGGGACATGGAACATTGGATAGGAATAAACAATCTCTAAATTGAACTAGGCTTAGAGAACGGTTTGAAGATTTTGTATGATAGGGTGAGTTTAAATTGTTTAGTGCTATACCTTTTTTAGTCCTCTGTGGCATCTAGATTGCAAGAAATGCCATTGTTTTTTTTAGGATACAGCAAAACATTGCACATGTATGTGCCATATTTAAAAAATGTAAGTCTCCTTAGAAACTTGTGACTGGTAGATAAGTGGGTGAAGTTGTAGTGGACAAGTCATTTGCACGGGGGTATTTTGATAGAGCCTACCAGGTCCAGATTCTATATGTAACCTTGGAGGTGTTCTTTACTTCTCATACTCACATTATTATAAGTTCAAAGCTAATTTGGGTAGGGGTACCGACCACTTCAGATAATTTATGGCTCTCAAATATTTGTTGAAGATAACCTTGGTAAAGTTAAAGTATAGCTCCGAGTCTTTCAAGATTCTTTGTTGGTAATCTCTTAGATGAACGATCAACTTATATTAAAAAGAGTACTCTACTTCTCCAACTAAGAAGTTAAAGGATATTATTAAGAAGAGTACTCTACTTCCCCAACTAAGAAGTTAAAGGATATTATTAAGAAGAGTACTCTACTTCCCCTAACTAAGAAGTTAAAGGATATTTATAGTCATTTCATTTTATCCACGTGTACAAAGAAGTGAATACTTCAACATATGTTTTGTCGAAGGTAGGGGCTACAACCTTGAGTTGAGGAAGTACTTAATGGTCAAATTTCTTAATCTAGACAAGAAACCTTGTTATTTTAAAGATTCCATCGAATTTGTGGTTGATGTAATTTTGCTATCATAAGGAATTTGTAACATGTAAATATTTTGACATTTACACTCTTCATTGTTATTAGAACTCAGTGAGTCATATCTTCCATATTGATTGGACTCCGTCCTTGTCTTTTTTATGACGGTGGGAGATATGGATCTTGGTGGATTTGAATGACTCATGTCACCATGTTTTTTTGTAGTGTGCCATAGACACTTAAAAATGGTTTATTATTCTTTATTAAAATAAAAATACATTAAAAATATATAAATAAAAAGTATATCTATATAAAATAACGGCTTCTTATTCATTTATATATATATAAAGTAAACACTTTGTCCAAAAGAGTGTTTCCGTTATCTTACATTTATCATGATCTTCTTAGCAAATATCGATTTACAAAGTTATCAAAGATCACATCATTTCATGATCTTCGTAGCATTTGTCGATTTACAAATTTATGAAAGATCACATCATTATTTAAAAAGCTCTTAATTAAATTAAACGAATGATCACATCATTAGCAGATCAAGGATGTTCTACATTGGCTTATGTAAAAAATTGAATGGAAGCTTCTCCATCATATTGGTACAATGTTGATGATTTGATCTTGTCTAGTAAGGTGGCAGGTGAAACGTTAATGGGGAATGGATCCTTTTTGTGCAGGGTCTTGATCATTCATGTATTAGCCCAGTGAGTTAGATAATAAGTTGGTATGGGTTAAAAACAAGGTCAATGGGCAGATTATTGTCAATTGTGCATATGAACTCATAGTAGAAGAGTTGAGGGTCTCTTTGGAGGTCTGGTGGCACAAAAAGTTGTGGACATGGAATTTGCTTGAAAAAATTAAATGTTTTATTTGGCTTTGGTTGCAAAACAAATTTTTTACCTAGGATAATCTTGTTATGAGAGGGTTTTTAGGACCAAACATTTGTTCTCTATGTAATTTGAATTATGAATATGTAAATCAACTCTTTGTAAATTGTGATTATTTTATTGTTGTTTAAGCAGAGATTAGATCCGTGGTGCATATTTCACATGTTTGGAAACAGTCTTCATTGGAGGACTCTCTACAAGACTGGATTTAGCATTGCCCCATCATAAAGAACTTCCATCTTTTGTATGCTTGGGCATTTGGAGAGGCATAAATTTGAAGATTTTTGAAGCAATAGAGGTAAAACCCTAGGTAAATTGTGTTCAGATTTTGATTTATTATAAAGAGTATCATAAACCTCTAATTTCGAAGCAGATAAAGAAGGTTCCTGAGCCTCTATTTCCAGCAGAAGGAGAGTTAAGCTTCTTTGATGGTGCAACTAGTCAGTATCAAGGTAGTTGTGGGATAGTCATCAGGGCAAATGCAAATCAATAGTTTTTGTTGTGGATGGGGTGTGGTTGAGGATCCAATACTCGAGCTGAACTCTTGGCATTATGGGCACTCCTTTGGTTTGCACAGCTTAAAATTTTTCCATCTTCGCATGTATTCAAGGATTCCAAAGTTGTGGTGAAATGGGAAAGCAATAAAGAATCTCTTCAAGTAGCCATGTTGAATTAGTTGCATGGCGAAATAAAAAATGTGACGACTTTTTCACAGATCCCTCTTTCTCTCACATATATACCCACAATAAGCTAGCAGATCAGTTTTTGAAGAAAAGTTGCGGGGTCTCTGGAAGGGGTCCTTTTCCTTGAGGAGTTTCATGACTTTTCAAGGGTTGATGAGGGCTCATTCTTCATTTTCTAGATGTCTGGAAGGCTCTCTTTTTGTTTCGTGCGTTATTAGTTTTTTTGGTCTTGGTGCGCTTTTTTCTGGCCTGTACAGAAGGGCTTGTGGGTTTGTTGTTCTTTATGGGATGATTGTGAAAGAAGCCATCTTTTGGATTCTCTTAATGTCTATGGCATAAGAACATTTCAATTCCTTTTTTGTTTATGGACAATACCCTATGTAAGGGTGTTGTTTTTTATTTTTTTCTGGGTGTAGTTGCAGTAGAGAGTTATGGATATGCTCTTTCTGTTGTATTTTGTGATTCGGTTCTTGCCTTGGAGTTTTGAAAGACACACTACTTTCTTGTTTTTTGTAAACATAACTTTGATTCAAGCATGAATAGTAAGTTATTGATTTTTTCTGTTTAAAAAAGCTCTTTTTTAACTAATGGAGATGCATATTATTAAGGTATGAAGTAATTTTATTATTTTATTCTATTTTAAATATAATTGTAAAATGTTTGAGGCTCTTTTTTAACCAATGGAGATATTATTAGGAGATATTATTAAGGTATGAAGTAATTTTATAATTTTATTCTATTTTAAATATAATTGTAAATGTTTGAAACTCTTTTTTAACTAATGGAGATGTATATTATTAAGGTATGAAGTAATTTTATTATTTTATTCTATTTTAAATATAATTGTAAACTTGTTTGAAAAATTTATAATTATGAGTTTGATGAAATGTTATTGTTTGATTATAAATTAAAAGCAAATTAATGTTAAAATATTTTTTAAATTTATTATTTTCCAACGATTAATAATATTTTATATGTATCTTGTGAAGCATGCAGAAAATATTGGAAAAATATCATAATACAGATAAGGCAACTAAAGAGCTAGCTAAAGAGCAAGATAATGAGGTATGTCTCCTTTATACAAAGTCAACTTCTCTTTATATATATAACTTTATTTGAATGGTAATATTTTAAAGATATATTTTTTTTATTAAGTTAAATTTTTATTATTTATATCAGAAAATGTTATGATTAATGAAAATATAAAATTCAAAACTTAATTATTTTTTGTGTGGAGAGGTGTATTTCTACAGCTTGGGTGGGATGTGTCTTTATGTTCGAAATATTATTAAAATGTTTTAGCGGATATAAAAGTAAAGTAAGAAGAAGAAGAAGTAGTTATAGTTGACATAGAAAATAAAAAATACAGTCAGATTGATTGATAAGATTGATATATACACCCATAAATAATTATACACCTGAGGTGGGGGGATTGTTTGAAATATTATTAAAATATTATATTTGACATAAAAGGTAAAAAAAAAAATTAAGAAAAAAAGTTATGAACAACATAAAAAAAATACAAATAATCAAAACATTACATTGGTTGATAAGATTGATATATAAAACCATAATGAGATTGACAAGAGAAATCAAGAATTTAGGTTTTATAAGAGAAATTGGGTCTAAGGAATTTTGGGTCTTTGTGATTTGGAAAAAATTTAGATTTTCCAAATAAAAATCAAATTTGGTGAAGAAAAATCAAATGTTGAATAACAAAGTATAATTCTCATTTGTAATCATCAATATTTAGATATCTACAATAAAGGGATTTAAATATAGTGAATAAATTAAAAATAATGATTTTAATATTTAAATATAGTGATTTAAATTCAATAGCCATAATAAAATGCAACTGTAATCAAATATTATTTTTTATTTTTTGAAATGAGTGTATACATTTGTTAAAATGCAATCATAATTATATTCTTTGATATGAGTATAAATTTGTTAAAATGCAACAATAATAATATTCTTTGAAATGAATGTTGTTAAAACAAAAACAAAAAGATATTTACACCTTAAAAATACTTCTATAAATTTAAATGACTTAAAAATTAAAATTAAAATATTTAATATTATTGAAATTTTAAATTATTTAGAGAATGTTGTATTTAATAAAATAATTACATGTAAAAAATTGTATTTTTTTTTTGTAAATAAACAATATATTACAGAAAAGGAGTTACAGAGTTTCCAGCATAGTCTTTAAAATAGGCATTCTCAGCTCAAAAAAGGCTAAACATGAACCCGATCATGGACATAATAGCCAAATAGGACTTAACAAAAAATTATGCAGTGAAAGAGTAAGAGTAACAATTTTGAGAGTACTAGGCAGAGTTGCCCGTATAAACCTAAGCCGAGGACGCCTACAGAGATGACAAAAAGCATAAGAAACGACAGTTTAAACATCAATAATAGGTGGGTTGCCCCTACCAGCTTCGTCCTGGTTTGTCTTCAATTCAGAGGACTGGGTCTTCAGGTTGACAGCCTCAGCATCGTTTGCAGCCGAGCTTCTGATAACCCTTCTACCACTGCCCGACGAACCCTCATCGCTCGGCCCTTTAACGATGAAAGAGATACTCAATTGCTTGGCAATGGAGTCAATTTTCATGTGCATCACCCTATTATCGGTATTGTGAGCCTTCCAAGACCGTATCGGCTCCTCGTCCCCTTTACTTTTGTTGTGGAAATCCATTAACACATTGGCCATCAAATTTTTGGTCATTCAATAGGTCATCACAATTATGTCATAAGTAGAAACACGACCAGACGTGGTTCCGGGATTCGTGATCCTGTCTTCCACCCCCTTCTAACATCCTCAATAGGCAGGGCCTGCACCGTCTCCCAAAGACCCTTCTCAACCGACTCAAGCTCGTCCCTGATTAATGGAGGTATGCGTCCCTGCAAAAATGTTGCGGCTTCCTGAGTTTTGGATTTGGTGGAAGCACGAGTAACTCGCCCACCACAGACATTGGATGGTTCCACGCAGGTATCCCCCACATTCTGAAACTTGCCCTTATCACTCGTGTTTCTGGCAGGGCTAAACTTTCGTTTCAGTGCCATGGTTGACAAAAGAAACTGCTCAGGAGGGTGATGCAGAGAAGACCACCCGTAATCACTCTCCCAAATACCACGGTCGAGCTCCTTAAGATTACAGACACCGAAACAGTAAGCAAAGGTGGAATAAAAAACGAGTTTACCATCCGGATATAAGTCACCCGGCCTCATGATGAGGGTGATGTCATAGTTATGAGCTCCCGTCATACACGACATCTCATTAATCGGGAGCTTGGGCTTCCCACGTTGAGAAATGACCAAAACAATAGTGGTGATGTACCATACCCAGGCCTGGTTGTGGTCTGTAGAAATTCGACTCTGTATTTTGCTCCTGTGCAGGATCTCTCCAGATTTCGGGAGGGTAGAGGGTTTAAATTTCATGATTCACATGCATTAGGCACGACGCGTCCTCAGTACTTCCCCCGTACGAAAGTTGTCCTCATTATGGATAGTGGTTTGCCTCCGCGCCATCTGTCTATTCCTCGCCACATCACCCTCCGCCAGGTGAATGCAATTATTGACCCAGGGGTTGTGGCTAAAATCCGTCAGCGTGGCATTAAACATGGTCCTACCATCCCCAAGACCAATGTTTGCGAGCAGGTCAGCCACTTTGTTGGCCTCGCGATTGACGTGGCTGAAGGAGATAACTTTTTGGGTGGCTAGGAGCGTCCCCAGGTGCTCCAGTCTGGCCAGCAGGGGCCAACTAGACGAAACTTTCTCCTCAGATTGACCACTGAGCATTCTCCTTGCCATGTGGATGATTATTTGGGAGTCTCCTTCCAAAGTGACCGGGGACCAATCATTTCTGTGTGGCAGCTCGACTCCTTGAATGAGCCCTTCCAGCTTGGCAACATTGTTCGTGTCAACGCCAATAGAGCCAAAGAACGCCATCAGAACTATCTCTGCGGAATTTCTACAAACCCCTCCAAAACCTGCAAGCCCTGGATTGCCTCTCGATGCCCCATCAAAATTTATTTTAAAACCAGGGGGATGGGGGGGGTGACGAGTAGTTCGGGCTAATGGGATGGCAAATTTTCTCTTTTCTTCGTAGCCCATTCAGATCAGATCAGGTTAAACCCCACCCAGCCGCAATTTGAAATTCACCCTCAGAAAGAACCTTATCCTGGTCCACCCACTGATGACTCCGGATGGTATCCTTCATGTTAGTGATTAGGTTCCCCCGTACAGCGTGTTCTCTATTATAAGTGTTCCGTAAGATGTGACCATTCCTTTCCTTCCAAACAGGCCAGATCACCATACCCTGAAATATGGACCAGAGAGAACTGATGATCGGGTTCTGGAAAGCTTTCGTGTCCCAATTCTTCAGGGTTTGGGCCGGCTGTCCTCTGATTCTGTTACTGCGTCTGTAGATTAAGGCCCCATTGTCCCATAGAGTAGAGGTGAAGGGGCATGAGTCCATATGGTGGTCAGTGGATTCTTTCGCATTGAGACAAAGGGTACAACGGGAAGGTCCCAAAATACCACGCTTCCTCAAGTTCTCACTAGTGAGAATTCTGTGCCAAGCAACGAGCCAACAGAAGACGACTATTTTGGGCCATTTGTTCATTCTCCAGATTTTACCCCATATACTGTCTGCTTCTTCCTCCGGCCAAGTACGTAGAGCATAAGCTTCCTTAATATTGAAGATACCTTGCTGAGAGAAGCCCCACCGCAGTTTGTTAGGGGCCATACTGAGCCTACTGAATCTTTCCTTGAGGGTAGAAGAGAATGATAGACGGGTCTCAGCCGGGATATCCTCACCCCAGTCCGTAAAATCAAGCCACTGTCTAGTGTCTTCCTGGCCTGGCTGCTCCGAGTAGTGATGGACTTTCGTTTTGCTCTCAACAAGACCAACATCCCTAATGGACTACCATCTGGGGTCATCCACTAAATTTAGGGAATTGGTTCCATGCATCATCTCAAAAGTTAGCCAATTTCCCATCGTGGATTTCCCAAAAGTAGTAGTTTTGGACAAGTTTGCGCCCTGAGAAGGCCTTTGCCCAGATGTTGGAACCGATCTTTTCCTCATTAAAATTGATCAGGCTCCCTTGCGGGCTACCCCTAGCATATTTAATCTACCATAAGCAAGCCCAGGGTTCACATTTGTGATTGCACCATCTCCACCAGATTTTAGAACCAAAAACTTCACTTAGGGTCTCAGGATCTCTCACCCCCAAGCCCCCATGAGTCTTGCGTTTGCATAGGTAATCCCAACCAACTAGAGCAAACTTAGCCTTAGCTTCTCTACCTCCCCAAAGGAAGTTGCGCTGAATGCCACGAATCTCTCTGAGAATGGATTTCGGGGCGGAGAGTAGGGAAAAAAGGTAGACAGACATTGCCTGTAGCACCGTTTTGACTAACACCAATCTGCTAGGGAGGTTTAGGGGATGGAGAGTCCAGTTAGCCAATTTACGTCTCATCCTGTCCAGTAAGTCTTGCCAGGAGATCCTTCGAATCATGCCCTCCACCAGCGGAGCACCCAAACTCTTGGAATGAAGTAGCCCTCTGGCAAAACTGAGGATTCTGATAATATTACGTTGGGTTATGCTAGGAGTGTTAAAGAAAAAAACCTGGGATTTTCCCGGATTGACTTCCAGCCTTGAAGCTTTCGCAAACTAATCAGGAGTCTTTTTGAAGATACGGGCCTCTTGGACTGAAGGGTGTCCCATAAGCATGGTATCATCCACGAATTGCTGGTGCGTCTGTCTCTCCATACCTTCATGGAATGTAAGCCCTCTGATCTCTCCAGAAACTGCATTGGACTGAAGCAGTCGACCAAGACCCTCCGCCATAAGGATGAACAAGAAGGGAGAAAGTGGATCTCCTTGGCGAATAATCCGAGAGGCCTGCAGAAGCTTGGTGGGCGAGCCAATCAGCAGAATGGAATAAAAGGGGGATGATACCAGATTCATGATCCAACCAATCCATTCCCTGTTGAACCCAAAAGCCTTCAACATGTTTCTTATGTATTGCCAGCTCAGTTTATCATAGGCCTTAGCAATATCTAATTTAACAAGCATATCAGGTTTTTTAGTGATCTTGAGGGAGTGCATGGTTTCATGAACCAAGATAATGCCATCAACAATCTGCCGACCTTCCACAAAACCAGATTGTTCAGGACTGATGAGCATAGGAAGGAGGGGTTTCAGCATGTTGACAATGACTTTGGAGATAATTTTATATATCACGTTTCACAGAGCTATTGGTTTGAACTTTCCCGGGGTATCAGCACCTTCCTCTTTCGGGATGAGAGATAAGAATGTGGCATTGAAAGCTTTTAGGACACCCCCACTACTACGAGATTCTTCTACAATCTGGTGAACCTCACTTTTAATAAGATCCCAGAAGTGATGAAAAAATTCAGTGGTGAAACCATTTGGTCCAGGGCCCACTACTACGAGATTCTTCTATAATCTGGTGAACCTCACTTTTAATAAGATCCCAGAAGTGATGAAAAAATTCAGTGGTGAAACCATTTGGTCCAGGGGCTTTTCCCAAAGCCATCTGGTTCATAGCCTCCTCGACCTCAAGCATAGAGACAGGTTTGCATAATTTCTCATTGTGGTCTCTAGTTACCAGACTGGGAATGAGTCTGGTAATTTTGGTGATGTCATGGCAACGATCAATCTGATCCTCTCTGAGAATTGTTTCGAAGTGGTTGACCAGCTCTTCTTCAATGTCACCTCTGGTATGCTCCTGAGCTCCATCACTTTTCCGAATCTTGAGGATTTTAGATCTGTGGCGATTTTGAATGACAAAATTATGAAAAAACTTAGTGTTCCTTTCCCCTTATTGAAGCGACTGATTCCGTGACTTTTGTTTCCAATATATCTCTTCCTGCCTCTCCCGTGCCTCAAGCCGCTCCAGAAGGCAATGTTCCTGTTCACGGAGATGGTCATTCCAACGTGAGTCCATACCCTGCGTATAAATGAGAGCAAGATCCTCATTCAACTTCTTTTTGTCTTGAAAGATGTTGCCAAAATGCTCCTTGTTCCAAGTGCGAATCTTGGATTTCGGGGCCTTTAATTTTTGCTGAAATTGATACATGTCGGACCCCTCCAGGGGAACCAACTCCTGCCACCATTGGCCCACCAAATTCTTGAAGTCTTTGTGATCCAACCAAAAATGCTCAAAACGAAAGGGTTTGAAGAGAAAGGAGTTAGTGAAATCCCAATTAAGACTTACCGGCCAATGGTCAGAGCCCGCAGAAGGAAGGACACTGGCATGAACTTCACCCATTCCTCGTGCAATATTCTCAGTGATAAAAAATCTGTCCAATCTGGAAGCAACCAAGTGTTCTCCACCATGTTTATTGTTCCACGTGAACCAACCATTGCCAGTTTCCATATCAAGAAAAGGACTAAGACCAAGAAAGTCGCTGAAATTTTCTTGGAATCTATCCAGAATCCTGCGTCCTCCCTTTTTCTCATTGAGGGAAAAAATAAGGTTAAATTCCCCACTAACAATCCATGTCTGTTCCTCCACCTGTGTGGAAAGGCTAGCCAAGAATAGGATGAAAGCATCCTTGTGGGGGGCGACACTCGGTCGATATACATTCACCAAATATCCAGAGATCCCGGTAGCATGCAAATCAAAGTCAGCCGTCCGAGAGAAACGGGTGGCTCTCCAATTGGAAAGAGTGATCTGGTTTGGTTGCTAGATAACTAACAAGCCACCAGACATCCCCATGGCATGAAGGGCCATGACCTCCTATCCCTTCCATGTTTTTTTACCATTTTTTCCAGAGTCGATGACGAACACTTAGTCTCCTGAAGAAAAAGAATATCAGGTTTATCTTGTTTGATCCGACGAGCTAGGGTTTTTATCTTACGAGGGTGATTGCAGCCCCTGATATTCCAGGTTGTGATCCTCATTGAGTAACTTTATTTACTTCAGAGAAAGCTGCCCGAATGGTGGGGTACTATCCGAATTCAATTACTTTAACTCCTATTTCAGCGATTCGTTGTTTGTTTGATTTCCTTCCCCGTTTCAGATCCTCTGCCTATGATTTTCGTTTAACCCCCGAGGAGGGATCTGATTTAATTCCCAGTTCCTTGCGAGCTTTAGATTTGATTATAGCATTCGTGAGGAGGTCGAGCTGATGCATGGTTACATAACCTTTCCCACGTTTTTCACATTCTTTCTCGATGGCGTCCAGATCCAGATCTCCCAGATCAACTTCTTCCTCAACATCCTCCTCCATGTCAGTCGGGATCTCTGCGAGGTTCTGCTCCTGGATAATAGTGTTTTTATTTTCAGTTTCAATCATCATCGCAGTATCTTTATCCTCCTTCAATACTGGTTCCTCTTCAGGAACCTCTTCAGTCATGTTTTCCAAGATCTGAAATTGGTTTTTACTGGTCGACCTCGTGTCTACCTTCTCCTTACCTTTCCGTGTTTGATCGCTTGGTTTGTTCCTCCGCCGACTACGGATCTGAGTAAAGCCAGCTTTGTCCTTCTTGCCATCAGTAGCAGAGTTCATAGTCGGGTCGTTCCTTTTGGATTGAGGACAATTCCTGCCGAAATGGCCATATTCATGGCAGATTCTACATTTGAAGGGGAGCTGCTCGTAATCAAGAGGTTGGATCCATTCTTTATCTTCCCAGTTTAGAGTGATAGCTTCAGGGAGATCTTTGGAGAGATCCATGTAGATGCATATCCGGGCATAAGTAGTATAACGCTGCTGTTTTGTCTACTCTGCAACTTTTACAAATTCCCCAAGTGTATTGCTAATATCTTGTAGGATTTCCAGGTCCCAGAATTCACAAGGGAGACAAAAGAGTCTGATCTAGACTGAGGCTACTTTCAGGTTTTGTTTCCGGATTAAAACGTTCTTTCCAAGATCGGAGATGGAGCCCTGCAGCAAGAAAGAAGTAGGGGCCTCCTTCCAGAACCCGGTCTCTATCTTCCACATTGAAAAATATTATCGTGAAAAAGCCCTTAGCTCCTAGATGCAGATCATAATGCCCTTTCGGATTCCAAGTGCTTTTGATCCACCTGACAAATCCTTTTCCCTGGGCCATATTCCAATGAATTTACCCGTTAGAGCCTTCTCCTTCCATAGTTCAGTTTTCTCACGGACTTTTTCTGCCCTGATCTGTATGGCCAGAATAGAGGTGGTTTTTGGGAGGCAACCTCCTAACCCCAGGTGGCGTGTGGAACTTTTGTTCGGGGCTTCCTCTTCCCCAGTCTTAGCATCACTTTCCGCAACATTTGACGTCACACCTGTAGACGTCATTGTGGGGTCCTAATCGAGGGTGCCGCAGGGGATGCGGCCCCGGTGGCTGCAGCTCTTACAGCCGTAGGTCCCAGATCTGCATAGAAACCCTAGCTAACCAATCTCCATCTTGCTCCAATCGAAAAAAACCCTAGTGGCGACGATTGTTCAGTCGTTTTAAACCCATGTAAAAAATTGTAATTAATGATATTTAAAAATAAAATAAAAATTAAGAATTTTATGTGTAATTTTCAAAATAAATTAATAATTCTATATATTGAATTTTTTATTGTTTTTGAAAGTTGTAGTCTAAATATTCTATTTTTTCAATATTTTTCGAGCATTCCCGTTGGAAATCTTTAAAATATCTTAGCATGACATATATTAGCTATGGAAATTGCATAATTTGGGTTCCATAGGGGTATTTGAGGGTGCTGAATCTATTTATGGATTCAAAAATACAATTTAAACACGTAGAAATTTGATTTTACCAAAAAAACCGAACTTAGGCTAAAACCTACCGTAAAGTCGAAAACGTAGAATAAATAGACTACTTTTTGAAAAATTGTAATTTTAATTAATTTTAAAAATTGTTAAATTTTATTTGGAGAAAATAACTAGCATAACCACTTAACTCACTACCTGTTATCCATGCATCAACTCCCAGTTATTTTATATATATATATTTTTTAATTTTGGAATGACTACCATAAAATCAATCTGGGCAATACACTTGTCTCATCGTCCTTCAATCTAGGAAAAGCATAAATGGTAGTCCACTCCAAATTCCAAAATATTAACACCTATCATTATAAAAATACATTTTTGAATTTTCATGATTTTCTTAATTTTTTGATTGTGTAGACTTTAATACAAAGTGTCTCTTGAATGCATTCACGACTCGAAAAAGTTGTGCAAAATAAATGAAAAATATATTTTGAAAACCATATTAACGAAATTGCACATTAATGGAAATACGATTTAATGATAAATCCACTTGCAACACTATGAGTATCCTTAAAAAAATGGGTTAGATTTGATTAATATTTTTAGATTTGATATACAATGAGTCCTTATCAGAATGACCATATACAATGAGTTTCAAAATAGTGAAAACTTAAAAGCAAGTTCCTCCATTATTTCTAGCAAAAAGCATTTGAGAAGTTATGATGATGATGATGATAGTTATTAATATCCACTAATATCAACTTTTGGTTTGTGGGACTTCAAGACTGTAAAGAGTCACTTGGCTTTCTTTAGAATTTTATTTGTATGCTTGAAAATATTTAAAAAGCATTTCTAAATCATCATAGTTGTGATGAGTTAAAAGTTTATGAAGGTCAGCATTGTAAAAATTATTTTGAAATTGCGTTCTAATGTGGGTGTACACAAAACATTTTATGAGAAAGTGATTTTCATCTTCAACCCTCTTGGTATGAGAAATATGACAAATTCTTTCATCCCATGGCGTTTTAGGAATTGTCCAATGCCTTGTTTTACTATGGAGCCGGTGAGAGTTTGTTCATATTTTAGCAATGTTGATTTTCTACAAGTTTACGCTAGTTAAAATAGAGAGATACTTTTTATCTTCTAGATTAGTGTTGAATTGTTGATCACCTCCTAATGATATCTTAATTTTCTTTTATCCTCTAACTCTTTATTGCATCACATCTTCCCATTAAATTTAGATGCAATAATACTTTTAAGATTATCCCTATTCTCCAAAGTAACCTCTTCCTTGACTACCCAATAATTTAACTAAGATTTGCCATCTTTATGCCAATCGTTCTTAAGTTGTAGGGGGTTCTAACTAAAGTATGAAGCAATGTTAGGAAGCTTCTTGTCTTCCATGGTGTTTATCTTGTTCTTGTACATTAGATACTTGGTCATACCATGCTCTCAATCCGGGAGAGACTCGCTTCCATGATGAGAGTAGGGTGTATTATTGCCTTTAATTTTGGGATTATATGTTTTAAAGCACCTTTGGATTTGCTCTATCATTTTCTATGATTCTCTAGAGATGTAGCCCTGAGCTTCACATCCATATAAGATAATAGGTGTGATGAGAGTCTCAAAGAGAAGTCTTTTTCCATCCCAAAGACAGAGGTATTCTGATTTACACTTGTTTTCAAGCCCATAGTAAGCTTACCACCCTCCATTAATCATTTTCTCAATGTTATAGTTCTAATTAAGTTTATGATGAAGATCCATAAGGGGGTAGACTTTCTCTCTTGTGACATACTTATAGGTCTACCTCGAACCAATCACAAACATTTTAAAATCTAACTCAAAAACTAAAAGGCTATTTCAACCAAAATAGTATGTACAAGAAAGCCATTATCATTTTGTGGTCATTACCCTTCTAACTTTAATTTCATATATAAAATCAAAATATTATCACATATATATATATATATATAATAACTTTTGATATATTTAAACAAAAAATTAATAAATATTAACATACTAAAAATTTCAATAACATAAATAAAATCCACACAAGCTCCATATTTAAATTAATAATTCCGATACAAGCAAAATACTTAAATTAATAATCCAGGTTAACGACCCGGATCCATAGGCATCTATGCTTTCTATTGTTAAACCTCGATAGGTTTATGTTTTTTATTCTTAAACCACCAAGGCATAGAAGGATAGAAGGCATTTATGCTTTCTATTGTTAAATTATATCTATAAGTGTTTATATCTTAGAATTTGTGTGGATTACCATCTATGCTTTTCCTAGATTGAAAAAAAATAGGTCAAGTGTATTGTCTAGATTGATTTTATATACTTTATTTAAAATAAACAATTATATATATATATATAAAATAACTGGTAGTTGAGTAACTCATACATGGATAACAAGTAACTCATGCATGGATAACATGTAGTGACGCACAATTCATTTAATTAAAGAAGCTATTTACAATTAAGCATGGAGAACAAATAATAAATAACTTGTTCATAGCACTTTACTTGTAACCTATTGATATTTACAGGCCACAAATTAATAACTATATTAATTAAAAACTTAATTTTTGTAACTAGGTCATGTGACTTACAAAGACTCTCATAAGTCCAACATTAGGGTTAGTATATAGCGCTTTGAACTGCAGCCTCATTTTGTTTGCATGGCTTATGATCTCCATACCTTATCGTCTGGGCAATTGGGAAACCACAAGTTGCATTACATGTATATTGAATCAATCATATAGTAAAAGAAATTTAACGCTGTACATTCCGGCTTTAAACAAGTGGCAACAGTTTATAGTTTCAATGGACATCGCCAATGTAATAAGTTTCACTGCAACGAGCAAAACCAGTGGCCGAGAACCCACATTGGAAGGGCTTGACCTGCTCGGGTTGGTGGAGAGCTTGGTTCATCGTCTCCATAAAGATAGAAACCCCCGTGTATGCATTTGAATTTGCCCAATGTCCATGGAGTTCGGGCATCCGATCGCTCGGGCAGATCCCACTTCAAGACGTAAGGTTTTTGGCATCATCGCCAAGAAAGATCCCTTGTAGATCGTTCATGTCACCGTTTCTGGCTGCCTGAATACCTAGCTGCAAGTCTTATCTCTCCGAATTTCTTTAATTGTCGGTTCAAGCACGTGGAGATGTTGGAGGTGGAAAGAGGCCAGCATGGCAAGTGCTATAGAGCAGGTCGAAAAGTTGGTGCTCATTTGTCTATAATTATATCGTTTCATAAGGTGAGTGATTATGGGAAATGATCGATATCGATTTATTGCATCCTAGTGAATGTGCTCCTGTTCTGAAGTTTTCATAGTGAACTTAGTTAATAGAAAAAACATACAAAGTTAGTAAGAGAGAGAAGAGAAGTGATACAAGCTTGAGAAAAAGAATGAATTGTATTATTCAAAATAGTAAAAGAACTCAATAAAGATGGTTGGTCTTAATAGTGATTTAAAGAGATCTTAGATTCTCACGAGTAAAAGTCACGCTTTATGGCAGTAAAAGCCAAGTTTTGCTTTATGGTAGTAAAAGCCACGCCCCATGGCAGTAAAAGCCAAGCTTTGCTTTATGGTCGTAAAAGCCACGTTGCTTTGCTTTATGGTAGTAAAAGCCACGCCTTATGGTAGTAAAAGACCAGCTTTTCTTTATGGCAGTAAAAGCCACTCTTTATGGCAATCGCTAGTGTGTAAAATCTCTAACACCCAGTGAACACTAGTAGGTTGTAAATGATGAATGGGTCCTACCGAGGCCATGTTAGGTATGGATTTTAAAATGCATCTAAGAATGCACACTTAAAAATAGAGGAAAGAGGGTGTAAATGATGAATGGGTCCTACCAAGGCCATGTTAGGTATGCATTTTACAATGCATCTAAGAATGCACACTTAAAAATAGAGGAAAGAGGGAAAACCTGGTGGAACCCCCCCTCCTCAAAGTAAAATGTATCAAAGAGGAAGAAAGAAAGGGAGCTGCTAAGTTTGAAAATTTGCTCTTAACACCTCTCCTTAAGCCTAACTAAGGTGAAATAGAATGCAAATATTAGGTTCAGGCCATAACGGAGCCATTTTAGGTACCCAAGTACAATAAAAAAATCTTCCTAAGGAAAACAATGTGGAAACAAACACCCCCCCAAAAAAGAGGATGATGGTAAACAATTATTCAAATTGTTTTGAAGTGGAAGTCTCATGTACTCCCAAGTATGCCTCCAATTGAGAACTTCTGCTCTGTGAAGGACTTGATGTAGACGTCAAGAGGTACAGGTTTCCTGTTTGGAAGTAGAGGAATAAACTCCCAAGTTTGGATCAAGGTCTTGATCTCATCATATGTGAAAGCATGCCAATATGGGTTTCCAACATAGTAGCATAATTTGGCTGTATTGGCAGAAATTCGGAACAAATCGAATTCGCCGAATATTTAGTGTAAGTGTAATAAGAATACCAGATTCTTAGTAAGGGAATATTAAAATTTAAAAACCAATTTAAAAAAAAACGAACTTAAATAATATAAAACATAAATACTATTCAATTTAATACTTTCTTATTAAAATAATTATTAATAACTAGTTGTAGTCACTCACACTTGCCATATGGAAGGTTGTTGAAATTATATTTTTTTGTTTTTTAAATATATTTGTTTTTATTATACAAATGTCTATGTACATTTATGGTATATTTTTGAATACTCGATTAAAAAATATTATATATAAGCAGTCTATTCGTACTAGATTTTTTCATTACGTATTTTTTCCGTATCGAATCGTATTCGTACTCAAATTATGCTACTATGGTTTCCAGCCAATATGATGGGTTTTCTCATCATATGTGTCAATAGCTACTTGACGAATGATGATTTGATGTGCAACGGTTGTTTGACCAGCAAAGATTGCTGGTTGGAAATTTCTTTGCCATCTAGATTGTTTCATCATGTTTTTTTGTATACCAGGGATCATGTAAGGGTATTTTTTATTCGTCCATCATGCCTATGGAGAAGTTGGTGGTGTGAATATGTGGGCAACTGATACATGCTAAGTGATACACAACTCTTTGCTCTTTTTTATTGATGTGCAATGTTTTGAGGAGATGGAAGATTAGTGTCATGGTTTGCAAATTTTTAAGGAGATAGAGGATTAGTGTCATAGTCTATTCCAATTTCCCAATTTCGCTTTGGCACTTGAGCTCGTGAGGCATTGCCTTGCCTCCGAAGAAAATGTGACATGCATCCAATGTAGAATTTAAAACATCCAAGCTACTTACACTTCACAATATTGAACATTGAGCTAATATTTCACTTAGCCAATGTCAACAATTAACAAACATAAAGTAGTGTAGGAAATAGAACAACATGGAAATTTTTAAGGATGTAATTTTTCTTAAAGTGTAGAAACCTTGGAGAATCTTACTAATTCTCAATAAAATGTTTGACAATATTTTTGTA